>CAUYRH010111790.1:0-14055 GCA_963574655.1 Perodicticus potto
GCCCGGACCCGCCAAACAACAATGATGGCTGCAACCAAAAAAAATGGCCGGGCGTTGTGGCGGGTGCCTGTAGTCCCAGCTACTTGGGAGGCTGAGGCAAGAGACTCACTTGAGCCCAGGAATTGGAGGTTGCTGTGAGCTGTGATGCCACGGCACTTTATCCAGGGTGACAGCTTGAGGCTCTGTCTCAAAAAAAACAAAAAAGAATAGAACCTTCCACAGATGTTCTTTTGCATACAGCAAGTGCTCAATAAAATGCAGATTTCTTTAATGATTTCTATTACTTTTATGATTTGGTTGCCTTAGGTATAGTAAGTACAGTACCTTAAAAAATGCTCTGTGGAATGAGATGTAGAATAAATGAAAAAAAATGCATACATGAAATTCTGCTTATGTGTTAGAAATAAGTAGTCATCAGGTCTTAGAAAATAGATGATTCCCTTCTGGAAATTCAAAAAAGTAAGTAGAAGGCAGGTTCTTTACTTGCCACATTAAACAAATGTTGAAAAGAAATCAGCTGTCAATTCAGATGTGAAGCTAAGAAAAGTTTTCCCCTTTTATTAGAAAAAGGATAAAATAGCATTTCAAAACATTTGATGTGGATATTAAGAAGAAGAAAGCAAAAAGCAGTCATAATACCTACCATTTTATTAAGTGCTCATTATACGCTCTGCAATTTAGAAAAGTACCTGACAGGAGATCTCATTGTTTCTGTTTATTGACAAGAAAACAGAGGCTCGGATTGGTTAAGAAATGTAATCAAGGTCAGACCGTTAGCGAGTGGGAGAGCCAGCTTTTAGGCTTAAGTCTGTCTGACTTCAAAGCCTGTTCCCTAACCAGTATTTATTGCTGTCACTGGAACTCACTAGAATCTTCTAAAGCCACATTGCTGAGCAATGAAAATGAAAAATATATATAACAAAAACTGATAAGGATTGAAAAACTGCCTAGCGGTTGACATCCTTTTAAAAGATGAATTAAAAAGAAGGCAAAGATCAGGACAACGGCCTGACAGTGGAAAGGGAAAATGTCCCTGATGGTTTCAATGTTAATTATAACTTCATGTTCTGCAATTATGTATTTAACACTTGACAATTGTCATACATAGTTGCTTTTGGGATGGCCACAGAGGAGAGAAAGGAAGAGATTTCCCTGTACCCATTTTTATCGACCACATTCATATACTCCAAAGGAGCACTTAAATTGTTTGAAAGAAGTCTACATGCTGGCAAACACCACCATAAACAACCCGGACAGCTTAAAGTCCAAACCGCCAACAACGTGATTCACAATGGAACCCATCTTCCCTAAGTGGAGCAGGGGGCCGAGTGTTATTTATTACCACTAACTTACAACCAAACGAGATTCACTGTGTGTTCACAGCTAGGGAACTTTACTGCTGCCTCAAATGTGAGTTGTTGGTACTTAGGACGAATGGTAGTCCTCCAAGTTTGGAAAACAAACAAGGTAGACTTATCTTTTTTTAACCGTTGTGATTATGTGTCTAAGCTTACAGCAACACTGTTTGCTGTTGTGTCTACACTGGAAAAGGGGGTTAGTGGGTTGGATCATACATTATTCAGGCAAACTCTGCTTTCTAAGGGGAATTTGTATTCATTTTAATGATGGTTTTCATTTATTGGGTGCCTACCCTTTGCCTGAAGCTTGACTGCTGCTTTTTTTATTTAATTCATGTAATAATCCCCAAAGGATGCTCTTATGAACTCAGATCAGAAAATTGAGCAATGGAGCTTTAAATAATAGGACAAAGTTGATAGGCCTGGGAAGTGACAGAGCTGGGATTTGAACTCAGATTTCTCTGTCCACAAAGCACTACACGGCTTCTTAATAATAACTATTACCCTTTACCGATTTGATTACCAATAATTACCAATCTTTACAAAAGAGTGGTGAAATAGGAGTGATTTCTTTCTCTTTATGAAAGAAGTTTTAAGAGGCTGAATGGGCCCCTCCACCTGCACAGCTGTTTCCCACTAAAGTTGGAATGAAATCAAGGTTTGTTAATCCCAAACCCGAGGCATATGTGACTCCACCAGCGTTTTCTGAAGTATGCTGCAGAGAACCTGAGGCTCTCGAGATGCTCTAAGAAAAAAAGATTACAAGAAAGTCCACGTATGTATATTTTAAACAAAATTACTGAATGATGCAAAACTCCTTTCCACCTCAGTCTTTGTTCCTGCTGTATCCCTGCCCTGCCCGTAATCTCGCCTAGATGGTGATGATTTTACACCACACTCACCCTCTGACTTCCATAGCCCATCCTCAGAAAGCTCTTTCCCTATCCCAGAATCTAGCCTAGGTGCCCAGATTTCCTCTCTCTCAGCCCTCATTTGCTGCTCGTCATAGATGGGTTTGTATGGATACTGGATTAACATGTCTCTCCACTAACCCTCGGGCTGAGAGGGCACAGGTGGTGACGGCCTCGTTCAACAGTCTCCACCATGCCTGACCCACAGGTGTCACTTAGGAAGACACAGGAGCCTTGCTTTGGACTTGGCCCATTCTTCTACCTGTGTAAAGTCAGAGAGAGAAAAGTTCATGGCCTCAGACATCCTTCGCCCTCCCACCATTTTGCAGGTAGTGACCCGGAGTCTCTAACTTCACATCCGTGGGAGGAAGAGGAGGACAGGAATGGGAAACACCTGTTAGTTATCCTGCAGTCCATTCCCGATGGGGAGCCTACGTGTTTTACCCATTATGGCAGGTTCAGGCCTCAAGGAGAAGGAAGAAGCCAAGGCTCAGAGATGCTGAGCAACGTGCCCAAGTTCACAGCTAATAAGTGGCGTAGACCCAGCCTCACGTCCAGACCTACACCACATGGGAGTCATCTCTGGATGCTCAGGCCCAGAACTCGTCTGGGGTATGGCTTGGGCATTGGGGTTTTGAAAAGCTCCTCAGGGAGCTCTAAAGGATTGCCAGGACTGGAAACTGATTGAGTGTAGAGCTGATGTACTTGTTTCTACCACTTAATCGGTTCATCCTCTCAGCAACGTGGTAAAACACGTAACTCGCACAGTTCTGCTACATTCCTGTCTTCCTGCTCTCTCTCTTTCCACTTTCACCCCTAAGTCTGCATTTCTGTATGAATTACATTTATTCACAGTGCATGCAAATATGTATACACATAGACAGTAGAGCCTCTGTAAGTTGACCACCCAAGGGACTGTAACATAAGGACCTCGGCTTGCGGTCCTGCTGTGTACAAGTGGTGCATGCCTGGTCTATGAAAATCAGGTCAATTGCAGGTGGCGAGTGTAGGAAGGTGTTCAGCTATGGAGGACCTACTATGGGTGTATACACACACACACACACACACACACACACACACAAAAGTACGTGCACCACTGTTTATAAAGGCAGCCAAATTTATTTATAAGCCCTAGTCAAAATGGCCTTGTTGTACAGGATCTTCAAGTCCCTGGGGTTTGTTGATTTGTTTCGGCTTCAGTGATGACAATAGCTGTTATCGCCTGAGGGCTGGCCTTGTACAGGGTGCTGTGTAGGGCCCGGAGATGGACAGAGGCCCCTGTAACAGCACTGAGGCAGGAATAGTCTGTGATGCCACTTTCCAGAATGGCCACCTGGCTCAGGGGGATGGGGAGTGACTGGGGTCACCATGGCTATACAGGTGGAGCCTAGATTTGAACCCCTTCTGCTGGCTTCTCCCTCTCGCCTCCAATCCCCTGTAGACACGCTGCTTCCTAGAGGCACCTTCTGGTCACAGATGTGCGCGGAAATGACAGAACTGGCCTTTCTTTCTTGGCAGACAGCAATCCAAGGCTCTTCTCCCCCAAATGGTATGCATTTTAAATGCCTCACTTGCAAAATTTACTAGAAAACTTCTAGTTCTTCCAGGCATCGCTATAAATGAAACTAAGTGAGGTTAATGGGAAGCTCATGTGGAGGGTTCCTGCAATTACTAGCGGTTCTCAGCCTGTGGGTTGCGACCCAAAGGAACTGTATTAAAGGGTTGCGGCATTAGGAAGGTTGAGAACCACTATACTAGAAGGTTAGGGCAGTGGCCAGTGACTTAAACGTGAGCACAACAGAGCCTTGCTGACGACCGGAGTGGAAGCCAATATTATGGAGCATGTTGTGGCCTCCCAAATCCTTATGTTGAAGCCCTAACCCTTAGTTCTTCAGGATGTGATTCCTTAGAGATGGGTCTTTAAAGATTTAATTATGCTAAAATGAGGCTATTAAGGTGGCCCCTAATCAAATGTGGACTTGGATTTTTTGTTTCTTATAAGAAAATGAGCTTGAACACGCAGAGAGACACCAGGCGCACGTGCATACAAGGGCAGCTACTGGAAGGCGCAGCGGGAGGCCCAGCTGCAAGCCACAGAGGAAATCCTCAGGGAAACCCGCCCTGCCCTCCCCTTCATCTTGGACTTCAGCCTACAGAACTAAGAAAGTAATAACCTTTGTTGTGTGAGCCATCCAGCCCGCGGTATGTTGTTCAGGCCACCCAAGCTGACCACTGCAGCCAGGAAGGGGCAAGAAGTGTCCCAAGCCTGAAACTGATCCCACTGGCCTCGAGGGAGCTGATTCTTCTGCATTCTGGAAAGAGTCTTCAGATCTGTCTTCTCCTTTACACCCCCCTGCCTGGTCTCTGAGATAGAGATGGCCTGCAGGTGTTACTAAGGTCCGGCATAATAGGACAAAATCATAAAGCGATGTGCTGGACAATGCGGCACCCCGGCTCTCTTTTAGAATTTAATTGTGAATAGGGTTCCAAATGTGTTTGGGAAAAGAAATGCCCTGGGCGGTTCAAAAAGAGTTGGTTAGAAATCGTTGACTCTCTAATTCTTTAACATATCTGAAGGGCAGAAACCGGCTCTCTAGTAATGTTGGGGTAACTCATATTAATTTTAGGCCGAGAGAAGGACTTTAAAGAATTTTGCAGAAGGGAAGGGGGTGTGGAAATCTCCAGAAGTGGCAACCATGGCTGTGTACCTGAGAGAGTGTTTTTGGAACTTTCTGTTCTTCCTTGAAGCAAAGCAACTTCATTCTCATCTATCGTATATATTGGGCTTCATATAAAATTGCGTTTGGAAAATATATTCAACTATGACTCAAATTATCATTATAAATGTATGTAATAATAATAATAATATAATGTATGTAATAATATAATAATATTATAATTATTATTATTATCATGCCTGATGGCCACTAGGCCAGGGGAGGTTGCAAAACTTTGGCTGTGCGGTTGTTGTTCTTGCCTTACCAGTAAACGCTTCGATTCTTTCAACAAATTTTAGGGAAGCATTTGCTTTATCCCTGCTCCTGGGTGCGGTTTTGACACAGGGGACAAGCTGGTGAGTTTGCATGAGGGAGAGGAGTCATCGGGACCACGCCAGGTAAGGTGAGGGCTGTGCCGATCACAAAGTGGTGGTGGGAAGTAAAGGTGCAGGTGTGAATATCAGCGGGGATATTGCAGAAGGGGCCAGGGAAAGCCTCTCTGAGGAGATGCCATTTGAATAAAGACCTGAAGACAAGAGAGGGCTAGGCACATGGGGACCTGAGTAACACATGTCCAAGCAAGCGTCCACCGATACCAATCCCTGAAGGTGGGAAAGGGTTTGGGCTATGGGATGGAACAGAGTCAAAGCCAGCACTGATGGAGTGTCAGCCCAGACCACTCCAAACCAGCCCACCAACAGCCAAGAGCAAGCCCAGAGCTGAAGCCTCCACTCTGCTCCATGGTTTGGCAAACTGTGGCCCTTGGATTAAATTCAATCTGTGGCCTATTTTTATACGGCCTATGAGCTGAGGAAGGTTTTTACATTTTTAAAGTGTTGAAAAAAATCAAAAGGATAATATTTCACAACATGGGACATGATATGAAATTTCAATTTCCATGTCTATTGATAAAGTTTTATTGGCACGCAACTGGGCACATTTGTTGATGAAGTTTTACTGGCACGCAGCCATGCAAATGTGTTTACATCTGTGGCTCCCTTCATGCCACAGCAGGAGAGTTGGTAGTTGTGAAAGACACTGTCACAAGTGTCACAACTATGAGATAGTCTGGGACATATGAAACGTTTACTCTCTGGCCCTTTGCAGAAAAAGTTCTCACCTCTTGCTGTCTTTGGAAATAGCAACATCTATGGGAGTGACTTCTCTCTAGCTAACCATGGATTCCTTCTTCTCAAAACATCTCCGGGAAGAGACAGCTGTCCACTGCTGGGCCCTTGGACTAAACACTTCAGAAGGGTCTACCTTACTGTTTGCTAACTGACTGTCGATATTGATTCCTTAATTGAATAAATATGTGTTGAGGGATTTTTTCCTGCGTCTGACACTTGGCAAGGTGCTGAACATTCAATCTGAACCAGGATGGCTTTTTTGGCCCTTGTCTTCTTGTGGCTTATGCTCCAGTTAAATAGGTTTTCACCAAATAGGCCTTCCTTCTTTCATCCTTACCTACCTCCGCACCACAGGCACAGTGGATGTTTAATTTATACCATCGGAGTCAAGGCAATCAAATACACATGCCATATTCATATTAGTCTTATTAGTTATGAGATGTTTCAGTAAACAAGAAGAAACAAGATGAAGCGAAGCAGACTTCAGGGTTAAGGGAGTGGGGAAACCAAACTCATATAAGGTCGTTTCTATACCAGGAGTAAATCCTAGCAGGGTAGCTTCCCCTGCCATCCATCATAGAATTGAGGGGATCCATGAACTTGGATGAAAATGAAACTTGCATCTAATTTGATTGCATTAACCTCTAACTGAAACTCAGCATTTCCTTCAGTGATGAATGAAGGACACAAATCACAATAGTAGGAGCAGCATTGTGATTTTTATCACCAGTATTTTAACCCAAATGTCACAGATGTTTAACGTCACATTATAATTGTTGCAAATATCTTGCAAGATTATGTACGCTCATTATTACTTTGAAATCGCAGCACTGATTAGCCGTAGTGCTGGTCATGCTATTTGATGTGTATAAAGCTTATATATTGTTATATCACAAATTGGTCTCTTTAATATTTGATAACTGTATTTCAACGATGTTTTTCTTTCTTTCTTTTTTTTTTTTTTTTGAGACAGAGCCTCAAGCTGTCACCCTGGATAGAGTGCTGTGGCACCACAGCTCACAGCAACCTCCAATTCCTGGGCTCAAGCAAGTCTCTTGCCTCTGCCTCTTAAGTAGCTGGGACTATAGGTGCCCACCACAACGCCTGGCCATTTTTCTTTTTTTGGTTGCAGCCGTCATTGTTATTTGGCGGGCCTGGACTGGATTCGAACCTGCCAGCTCAGGTGTACGTGGCTGGCGCCTTAGCCAGTTGAGCCACAGGCGCAGAGCCTCAACGATGTTTTTCAACCCTAGGTATTTTATTTCATATTTTTAAAAACAGTAGTTTTGGCTTGGCGCCTGTGGCTCAACGGGCTAAGGCACCAGCCACGTACACCTGAGCTGGCGGGTTCGAATCCAGCCTGGGCTGCCAAATGACAATGACGGCTGCAACCAAAAAATGGCCGGGCGGTGGGCGCGTCTAGTCCCAGCTACTTGGGAGGCAGAGGCAGGAGACTCGCTTGAGCCCAGGAGTTGGAGGTTGCTGTGAGCTGTGATGCCATGGCACTCTATCCAGGGTAACAGCTTGAGGCACTGTCTCAAAAAAAAATAAAAAATAAAAACAGTAGTTTTGGCCAGGCATGGTGGCTTCCAGCATTCTGGGAGGCCAAGGTAGGAAATCCCTTGAGATTAGGACTTCGAGACCAGCCTGAGCAAAGTGAGACCCTATCTCTATTAAAAATAGAAAAACTAGCTGGGTATAGTGGTGGGTGCCTATAGTCCCAGCAACTCAAGGACTCAAGAGGCTGAGGCAAGAGGAATGTTTAAGCCCCTACGTTCGAGGTTGCTGTGGGCTATGATGCCATGGCACTCTACCCAGGATGACAGAGTGAGACCCTGTCTCAAAAAACCAGAACAACCCCCCCAAACCTCAATAGTTTTCAGAAGGGCTCCACGGACTTGACCAGGTAGCTGAAGAAGTCCACAGCCTGAGACAGTGAAGAACTTTTGTGGTCTAAGGAAACCAAGGGTGGTCTAATTCAAGCAGGTCTTAATCTAGGATGATTGTCACAGGAAGGGTAAAACACGGCATTTCGGGTAGCAATTGTCATTGAAGTTGTTCAAGTTTATGGCAAAGACAAGATGATATGATAAGCAAAATTTTGTATTTCTGTAGGTGTGTGTTTATGAAGTTGTGAACATATACTAGATTTTCTTAGAGAATCTGTGGCTCTTTCCAGATTCTCAGAAAAGTTCTTGACCCAAATACAAATTCAGAATGACCATTCTAGAAGGATTGGTCTTAGGATGAGAACTCCTTCCAAAATAGGCTGTAATCCTCAGGAATAATTCCAAATATCTAGAATGGTTACTATCTGGAGAATCCCATTTCTCTGAGCACCCCTTCCTGACCTAATTTATTTTTGCTCAAATCCAAAGCCTTAAGTCTGTCCAAAAGCAAAAAAGTTTTCTATAAATGGACCAAATTAATGGCCACAAAAGTGTTTGTATGAAAGATTCCCTCAATATCTGCTTTTATTTGAGGAAGAAAAGCCTAAGTGAATCTTCATTATCACTTAAGTGGCTTTTCCCTTCCTAGTTTTAAATTAATATACCCTGGACATTTTGTTCTCTTTCCTCCACTCCGCACACAATCACACAATGAAGCATTTTAATTAGACCTCCTCTAATATCAGAACACAGAGAACAAAAATTTCATGGCTGGTCTGAAGGACCCCAAGCTAGGAAAAAGAAAGGTAATCATTTAATTTGTTGTTGTTTCCATAAATCAGGGCCCAGTCATCAATTTCACCACATATTTGAGAGCACATGTTATTGACAATGTGTTCCTAGAGAAAAATGGAGTTTGCTGGCAAAGTTGTTCCATTTTCTGAAGATTAAATTGTTCATTGTACAGGCCGCCATCTGCCCTCCCTGGAAGATATTTAGTTGTTGGCAGAGGCATTCAAAATCTAGGAGACAAAGTTAAATTTCTTTTTCTTTATTGCATGCCTACCAAAGACAGATTCATTCATTCATTCATCTGTTCATTCAATATTTATCGAGCATCTATTTTGTGCCATATACAGGAATAAAGTTGGGCGCTTCCAAGGAGTGGATCTCTTGGAGGGATCACAAGTAGCCTGGTAGTAGATTTATAATCCCGTGGTCCTCTTTCATGCATCAGAACCCTGAAGGCCAGGCATTTTCATTCCCCGATTTAATCTGTGTGCCATCATAGGTCCAACAGAATTATGATAAGAAAACATGTTTTTTCAGGTGGCCGTGATGGCTGACGCCTGTCATCCTAGCACTTTGGGAGACCACGGTGGGTGGATTGCTTGAGCTCAGGAGTTTGAGACCAGCCTGAACAAGAGTGAGACCCTGTCTCCAAAAAGTCGCTGGGTGTTGTGGCAGGTGCCTATAGTCCCAGCTACTTGGGAGGCTAATATAACAGGTCTCTTGAGCTCAAGAGTTTGAGGTTGCTGTGAGCTATGATGCCATGGCACTATACCCGGGGCAAAAAAATAAGACTCTGAATAAAAAAAAAAAAAAAAAAAATAGCAAGAAAGCTTCTAGTCTATGGAGGTTGGACAGGGAAGCTCATCAAACAGAGTAAAGACACCTCGACAAAAACCCAAAGAACAAGCAGAGCTCACGTCTCAGTAGAAGCTTTTTGAAAAAACTGAGTAGGAAAACTTGTTAGGAGCGTGACATATACCCTCACACACGGTACTCTTTTATACTGCACTGTCCTCTGGGGGAGGGAGGGTTCTATCTCCATTTTACAGAAGTCATTGAGGCTCAGAGACAGAAAATCATTTTCTTCTGATTCTCATAGCTAATAAGGGGGGTAATGTTAGGGTTCAGACTCTCCTTTCAACTCTAAGTCCAGCCCTGGGTGCCGTGAAGAAGGTCCTCTAAGCCTCTCAGACCGTTCAGTTTCAGCCCTAAGCGACTAGCCTTGACTCCTTCTGTGAACAGATTATCAACCATCTGAGGCTGCGCCATCTCATGGGGGTGACTGACTTTCCCTTTGTTCTTACACTTGATGAGAATGCTCTTGTCTTGACCACAGCCTTGGCTATTCTTCTTGAACACACTTTGGGTCTTTGATTGCAGGCTGCCCTTTCTTGAGAAACTTTGATTCAACCCATCCTCGGTTTTGACCTGCTTCCTCAGCTCTTCCCATCTAGGTTCTCGGAGAGGCTACTAGGAGATCAATTTCATTCCTTCCCCAATACTTCTTGTATCCTGTCTAGGGACCTCCTGTAGTAGGTGATGATCAGGACTGAAATCATACCTAGCTTCCTGGAGTGTATAGTGTAGTGAGGAAACTGAACTTGGGCAGACATTCACGGAAATGATAAAAACATTACAATGGAAAAGAGTATGAGAGAGAATGACCGGGCGGGGGCCTAGTCTAGTCTGCACATGTGCTTGGGTGTATCTTGGAGAAGAGAAAGTGTCATCATGGCCTTCCCTAAGAAGAGTATGTTAGCCAGGATCTGAGGAACTGGGTACGCCAAGTCATCCAGATAAAGAATTGCACAAAGCGAATTCTTAGGAGAGGTCTCAAAATATTTGGCCCCGAGCTGGAAGGAATTTGAGTAGTTCAAGGATCTAAAAGCAAGCCAGTGTGTCTGGGGCATAGAGGCAGGAGGTACTAAGCATTCTAAGTCACTGAGGTCAGCACAGACGTTTTCAGCAAAGTAATTATTACTTTAGCCTGGTACATTGCGTATCCAATAAATAGGATTTGTAAGACAAATTTGATACATATGATTTATAAAAATGTGAATGCTTTATTCTCTGTTGTACAACAAGGTGTTTTAATCAGTCAACTTTTAGATTGAAATGATCATATGGAAATGAGGAAATTACATTTCATTGTAAAGAACCATCGTTGGGGACCCTTCTACTGTGTGTATGCTGTTTAAAAACTTGACATTGTTCTTTGTCTAGAATAGCTTTTAAAATTTTTTCATGAGCAACATAAACAATATGGCATGTTCATTTGGAGTTTCAATAAGTTTTTTTTCCGAAAAGATTTTCCAATCTGTTTTCCAAAGTGTATACTTTAGGCTGGGAGAGTAAGAGTCATGTTTTTGGCCTCTGGGATGGGTGAATAGTGTTACTGGGAGAAAAGAGAAGGACGTCGTAGGAACATCATTGGGAGGCGTAAAACTTTAAGGCCTCAACTGGGTGCTTTTTGTTTTTCTTTTCCTGGCAGCCTGTATGAGTACTAGAAATAAAAATGCAGTCTTCAGAGTCTCTTTTATTTTATTTTATTTTATTTTTGAGACAGAGCCTCAAGCTGTCACCCTGGATAGAGTGCTGTGGCATCACAGCTCACAGCAACCTCCAATTCCTGGGCTCAAGCGAGTCTCCTGCCTCCGCCTCCCAAGTAGGTGGAACTACAGGTGCCCGCCACAACGCCCGGCTATTTTTTGGTTGTAGTTGTCATTGTTGTTTCGGCAGGCCCAGGCTGGGTTCGAACCCGCCAGCCCTGGTGTACGTGGTTGGCGCCCTGGCTTCTGAGCTGGGGGTAGGGTTTTTTAAACGTGAGGATGAAGCAGGCAGTAATCCGTGTCAATGGAGCAGCCAGACGTGAGGACACAGGCTTGTTTAGGGGGTCACTGGTGAGTTCATTTAATCAGCAAATTGCTTCAGAGATGTGATAGTACACTACTTATTTGTTTCCTTATTTATCTGTCTTACCCCTTGTGATATAAACCCAGTGAGGACAGGGACATTCTGCCTCGCTCAGAGACTATTTATTAACTGAGCCATCAACTGCCTGCCACACGGTGGGTGCCTCATAAATATTTGTTGATTGAGCAAATGATAATTATAGCTAATTATATATATGATTTTGCATGCTTACAGTGCTATGTGCTGTGCTGGAAAATTTGCTTATTTATTTACTCCTTAGAAAGGAAAAGAGAATCCAGACAACTTTTCCAAAGGATCCTTTTCCAAAGGATTTAAACCAGGGGTGTCCAGGATACAAAATCAATACTTACAAATCAGTAGCTTTTATATATACCAACAATAGTCAAGCTGAAAAAACAGTCAAGGACGCTATTTCTTTTACAGTAGTACCAAAGTAGATGAAATATTTGGTAATATACCTAACCAAGAACATGGAAGATCTCTATAAAGAGAACTATGAAACTCTGAGGGAAGAAGTAGCTGAAGATGTTAACAAATGGAAAAACATACCATGCTCATGGCTGGGAAGAATCAGCATTGTTAAAATGTCCATACAACCCAAAGTAATATACAAATTTAATGCAATCCCTATTAAAGCACCACTGTCATACTTTAAAGATCTGGAAAAAATAGTACTTCATTTTATATGGAATCAGAAAAAACCTTGAATAGCCAAGACATTACTCAGAAATAAAAACAAATGAGGAGGAATCACACTACCAGACTTTAGGGTATACTATAAATCTATAGTGATCAAAACAGCATGGTACTGGCACAAAAATAAAGAGGTAGATGTATGGAACAGAATTGAAAACCAAGAGATGAACCCAGCCACTTAGCATTACTTGATCTTTGATAAGCCTATCTAAAACTTAAATTGGGGGAAAGATTCCCTATTTAACAAACAGTGCTGGGTGAATAGGCTGGCGACTTGTAGAAGACTGAAACTGGACCCACACCTTTCACCATTAACAAAAATTGATTCTCACTGGAAAAAAGATTTAAACTTAAGACATGAAACTATAATGGGGAAAGGGGAAAGAGAGGGGTGGGGAGGGGGGAGGCTGGGTGGAGGGAGGGTAGTTGGTGGGATCACACTTATGGTGCATCTTAGAAGGGTACAAGTGAAAATTACTAAATGCAGAATATAAATGTCTTCATATAGTGATTAAAAGGCCATGAAGGCTATGTTAAATAGTTCAGTGAAAATATTTCAGATTGTATATAAAGTCAGCACATTGTGCCCCATGATTGCACCAATGTACACAATTATGATTTAATAAAAATAAAAAAAATTAAAAAAAAAAGACATGAAACTATAAAGATACTTGGAGAGAGTGCAGGGGAAACACTTGAAAAAATTGGCCTGGGAGAATATTTTATGAGGCCTGGGCAATTGAAGCAACACCAAAAATCTATTACTGGGATCTGATCAAACTAAAAAGCTTCTGCACAGCCAAGAACACGGTAAGTAAAGCAAGCAGACAGCTCTCAGAATGGGAGAAGATATTTGCAGGTTATGTTTCTGATAAATGTTTGATAACTAGAAGCCACAGAGAACTCAAACTAATAAGAAAAGAACAAGTGATCCCATTTCATTGTGGGAAAGAGACTTGAACAGAAGCTTCTCTGAAGAAGACAGGTGCATGGCCTACAGACACATGAAAAAAATGCTCATCATCTTTAATCATCAGAGAAATGCAAATCAAAACCACTTTGCGATGTCATCTAATTCCACATAAGCCCACGTAAGAAAATCCCAAAACTACAGGTGTTGGTGTGGATGTGGAGAGAAGGGAACACTTCTGCACTGCTGGTGGGAATGCAAGCTAATACATTCCTTTTGTATTTTGAAATTTGGAGAACACTTAGGGAACTAAAAGTAGACCTGCTGTTTGATCCTGTAATTACTCTACTAGGTATATATCCAGAAGACCCAAAATCATTTTACAACAAAGATATTTGCACCAGAATGTTTATTGCAGCCCAATTCATAATTGCCAAAATATGGAAGAAGCCCAAGTGCCCATTGACCCATTAATGGATTAATAAACTGTGGTATATGTATACCATGGAATATTATGCAGCCTTAAAAAAGACAGAGACTTTACCTTTTTTATGTTTACATGGATGGAGCTGGAACAAATTCTTCTTAGTAAAGTATCTCAAGAATGGAAGAAAAAGTATCCAACGTACTCAGTGCTATTATGAAACTAATATATAATCACTCACTCTTTCATATGAAAGATAAAACACAACTATAGCCCAGGATGAAAGGGGGAAGG
>CAUYRH010111791.1:0-25843 GCA_963574655.1 Perodicticus potto
ACAAAGGACATTGTTTTTCTGCCCTGCTATTAAATTTTTTTTTATTATTGATAATCAAGGGTGTTTGGGGCTAAGTCTTTCCCCACCCCCGTTTTTTTTCTTTCTATATTTTTTTTTTTTTTTTTTTTTTTTTTTTGCAGAGACAGAGTCTCACTCTGGCCCCCTGGGTAGAGTGCCGTGGCTCTCAGGAACCTCCAACTCCTGGGCTTAGGTGATTCTCTTGCCTCAGCCTCCCGAGTAGCTGGGACTACAGGCACCCGCCACAACACCCGGCTATATTTTTGTTTTGCAGTTCGGCCTGGGCCAGGTTTGAACCCACCACCCTTGGTATATGGGGCCAGCGCCCTCCTCACTGAGCCACAGGTGCCGCCCGATCTGCTCTATTCTTGAATGGATGACTTGACAGAACAGTAAAAAGATGTTTCACTCCAATCAAAATTCCAGGGTTTTTGTGGTGGTGGTAGTAGTGGGGGTTCCATGATTAACCTATTCTACAATTTTTCTGCAATAATCAAACCCATAAAGAAACTTGGAATGGAAGAGGGAAGGAGGGGAGTAGATACTGAGACAATCCACAGAGCCCTGCGTTCACACACTAGGAGCTGCACAGAGTGGCAAAGCCCCACATTGCAGGGCAAGGCTGGTGGTTTGGAGGAGGTCGTTGGAAACCAGTGCATTCTGAGGGGAGAACTAAGGTTGGCTCCCCAGTTAGTGTCATGCTGTGACATGTGCCCTGCAGATGCATAGCTGATTAAGTTGTGAACAAGGAGCAAAGAAAGGATTCTTAAACAAAACACCAAAAACGGAGCTATGTAAGGCAATGGGTTTTGCATTTGGTAGGTTAAAGTGAGGCTTTCTATTTAGACCAGGGCACCTGCAGGCAAGTCACAGTATCCCAAACCAACAATAGTTTGATGGATAGAAAATAGGAGACACCTTTCCACAAGAAAGCTGGGCAGATGACTCGGCGCCTGTGGCTCAGCGGGCTAAGGCGCCAGCCACGTACACCTGAGCTGGCGGGTTCGAATCCAGCCCAGGCCCGCCAAACAACAATGGTGGCTGCAACCTAAAAATGGCCAGGCGTTGTGACAGGCACCTGTAGTCCCAGCTACTTGGGAGGCAGGGGCAGGAGACTCGCTCGAGCCCAGGAGCTGGAGGTTGCTGTGAGCTATCATGCCACAGCACTCTATCCAGGGTGACAGCTTGAGGCTCTGTCTCAAAAAAAAAAAAGAAAGCTGGGCAGAGGGTAGAAATGGGAAGGAGAAGGTAAGGAAAAGGCAAATCCTAGGGATGGAAGCTCCAAACCAGGAAACACAAATTAAAATACTGATGTGCTTGGCCTGTTACTCTGCATACCATCCAGACAGATGGATGACGCTAGAGGCAGAGTGGTGGAAGTGGGGCGGGGACAGGGGGCAGGTCCAGCAGTAGGCAGCACTGAGTTAAATCTGACTCTATGGCAGGGACCCCAGGGGCCACTGCCACTGCCCTTGGGCCATTCCCACCCAGGGGGCATTGAAGGGCAGCTGGTGAGATGAGGAGGGCCATTCCCACCCAGGGGGCATTGAAGGGCAGCTGGTGAGATGAGGAGGGCACCCCCGAGCCCATCCATGCACAGGAGTTGCAGACCAGGTGGGGAACAGGAGTTCTACCCTAGTTCCCCTGAAAAGAAGGAAGGGCTCCCACCTGAGCGGCTAGGTATGGATGCCAGGGTCACATGGAAAGAACTGAGCAATGAATAAACACGAATGAATGAATGAATGAAGAAGGAAGGAAGAACGTTGCACTCTCAAAGCTCTTCCAAAGGAGATCATCAAAGTAACCAAGTGGGTGGAGAGTGAGAATGGCCTCCAGGACCCAGCAACCCCACCCTACTCCTGCCTGAGGGAGCCCCCAGCTCCCATGCCCCCTCTCCTGGTGCAGGGTTGCCAAGGTTACACGCATGGGGCACTTCCTCACTTTAGTCTTTATGTCCCACAGAGGAGGGGTGGGCAGTCCCCCTGCAGCCTACAAGGTCCCAGGGAAGCCCAGCCTCAGCTCGAACCTCCACCCCCCTAGTGCTTTCTACATTTGTGGGCTCCCAGAGCTAATGCTGCTTTGAAAAACCAAAAGTAACCCACAGAGTCACCCTCAGAGTGGAAAATAGGTCTGAAGTCCCTGATCCTGCATCCCAGGACACTGGGCCAGGCCAGGGGCAACTGGGCCACTTCCACCCACCTCAGAAGCCATACAGAGCCAGAGCCTCACACCAGCTGGCTTGCGGCCCTCACAAAGGGGTAGCTGATGCTGACAAGTACACAGGTGACAGGACAATGACCCAGCCACTCAAGAAGGGGTTTTACCTTGAAGGACGTAATGCTTTAACCCTGGAGTTTGCAGGGCTCCCTCACAACTATCTGACTCTACCCTTTTTTGTTTTGCTTTGTTTTGTTTTCGTCTTGGAGACAGAGTCTCGCTCTGTTGCCTGGGCTAGAGTGCCATGGGTTCAAGCCTGGGTTCAAGCGATCCTCCTGCTTCAGCTTCCAGAGTAGCTGGGACTACAGGCACCTGCCACAATGCCTGGCTAGTTTTTCTATTTTTAGTAGAGATGGGGTCTCACTCTTCCTGAGGCTGGTCTCAAACCCCTGAGCTCAAGGGATCCTCCCACCTCGGCCTCCCGGAGTGCTAGGATTATAAGCACTGTGCTGCCCTGGTAATGCGACAAGGGTCACAGATGCTGAAGATCAAATGGCCTGGACTAGTGAGCCGATAAAACCATGTTTTATGGGCACTGAAAAAAATGTCATATACTTTTCAAGTGCCACAAAATATTTTTCTCTACCATTTAAAAATGTAAAAACCTTAGCTGTATCCTTAGCTCTATCCAGCCACAGGGACTGCACTTGGCCTTGGATTGCTTAAGCAGAGGCATCGGCCCCTTTTTCTGGAGGCTGCAGTGCACAGAGATGCCTAATACAAGTCCAAGATGCCGCATTCCCCACACTCCCACGGCCCTAGAACCCCTTCTGAGAACTAGAGCTCAGCCTAAAGGTGGAGTTTCAAGTACCTGGACAGAAACAGGTTTGTGGGAGACTGCAGGGAAGAGGGTCCCCAGGACGAACCTTGGATCAGGCGGACTTGGGGGCCCAGGACTAGGGCTGTGGGAACAGGAGATTCCCCTCCCACCACTCTCCATGGGCACAGCCTGGCCCCTTCTGGGCAACCCCACCTCCCCGAAGCTGTGCCCATCTCGCAGGTGGTCTCGAGGCACAGCAGTGGAGAAAGGAGCTGCCAGTGGGTGTCTTACCATGTCTGAGATGGCGTAACCTTCTCCTACCAGGACCGACACCATCTACAGGAAAAAGCTGCGTCAGCACCAGGTTGCTAGAGAATCCCACCCCAGCCTCGGCCACGCAAGACCCCAGTGGGGCTTCTGAGGCACCTTATCTGCTGGGAACTCGACTGCGCTGCCTGCACACGGGGTCCGGTTCTGATTCCAGTTGGTGGCGGCATCAAAGTTGGTGTTGGGGACCCAGACTTTGTAGGCGGCCTGTGTCAGTGCTGGGGAGGAGGTGACTAAATGCCTGCTGTTCTCTCCCAAAGTTCCTCTCTCCCAGGGAGGACAAACCTGGGTCACATCCTGGGAGCATATGGGGTCACATCCTGGGAGCATATGGGGTCCCTGGGTGCCTCAAGGCAGATCCTGAGGGAACCCCGCCACAACAGAGCCAGCTCAAACCTGCCCTCCTGCAAGATGCCTACCTGGATTGCCTCCCTGCCCCACCCCAGTTTCCCCTGGGCTGGAGGAGAGGATGGGATGGTCAAGGAATAGAGGAAAAAGGGCAGTGCAGGCCTGTTCCTCCGGCTTAAAATCGAGGGCTTCCTGGAGGAGTCCCACCAAGTCCAGCAAAGAAGGGGCTGATGCGAGGGGTCTATGTCCTGAGGAAGCTTCAAGGAGCTCAGCACAGGGGCACAGGTGCTCACTGACCCGGAGACTGAAGCGGCTGTGGAGCCCCACAGACTCCCGCACACAGCACAGTAGCTACCGCTACTCTGAAGAGGATCTAAAGCCCGTGGCACCACCTACTTTGCCTGGGCTGGGCTGGGCCCAAGCTCGACTGAGGAGCAGGGATTCATGGCCCCTCAAGCCCTCACCGCCCACCCCTGGCCCGGCTTACTGCAGAGCTGCAGCCACAGCAGCACTTGTCCCAAGGCACCCATCTCGCCCAGCTCCCAGTGTCGCCAACTCTGAGACTTTGCCCTGAGGGGCCCATGTGACCGGGAGAACAAGGATGGGGGCACTGGGTCAGTTACACATTCACCTCAGATCCGCCCCTCCAGGCACCTCCTGGGCCTCTCCACACCCTCCCCTCCAGCACCTGGGGTGCTCAGGAAGGGACCTTGGCAAGGTGGACCTGCTCCTGTGAAATGAGGATCTGTGTGGGTGGTGAAAGGGTGGCAGGAAACAACTTCTGGGCTCACCCCTTCTCTGTTCTGGAAGCCTGGGGCTGAACCCATTTCACTCACCTGTTGAGGTTGGACATCCACTTCTCCACATGGAGATGGATGGACTGTGGGTGGTTGGATAACAGGGGAGGAGAGTGGAGAGAAGGTTTGTGGATGATCCACAATGATGGAGATTAGCGGTGAGCAGTAGACAGCTTATGGAGGGTGGCCTGGATGGTAGAAGATGGATGAATGGTGGATGGGTAGATGGTGGATGGGATCAATAATGGAAGGGTAGATGGTACATGGTGGGCGGGTGGATGGATGGGGCTGGTGAATGAGCAGATGATTGATGTGAATGGATGGATGGATAGTGGATGGACACATACCACAGGTATCCATTTATCCAACTAGACTTTGCTTCTTTTGTAAGCAAGATACTTCATCAGAGGAAGAAGCCCACCACTGGGATATGCTGCCTCTTTTTGTGCCCTGGACAGGGGCTGCAACTTCTCTGGCCAAGAAGCCTTAGCATACCAGTGGCTGACCATACTCTCTCCTCTTGGAACCACCTTCAAGCTGAGGCACCTGCCCTTGGGGTCCTGTCAGCCCTACCTGGGACCAGGAGAGTGGATCTACAAGGTCCTGAGGGTTGACTTTGTCCCCCCTGCTGGATTCACCGGAAGGTCCATCTTCCACAGTAGCTTCAACCAGAAGCAATGGAGATATTTCTGGGTCACATCTGTTTTGTCCTTTGTCTTGCTTTTCATTGAGAAAAAGGCAGTTTTACTGATTGGGCCTCCTAGGACTCCACCCTGGAGTGTCCTGCTCTGCTCTTCCTTACCCTCTAGCTCTCAATGTGCAGTGCTCTGTGGGAATAAGCAAATGTCATCTCCTGGGGCCCATAGGTAGCCCAGGCCTGCCCAGAGACTGGGGCTCCTTTTCTTGATACAGGAAAGGCTTCAGAGAGCTAAATAGCTGAGACTTAAGGAAACAAAACCTCTTTGACTTGGCCAACGTGGGTGGATCACCTGAGTTCTGACGTTTGAGACTCTCCTGAGCAAGAGTGAAACCCTGTCTCTAGTAAAAATACAAAAACTAGCTGGGTGTTGTGGTGGGCGCCTATACTCCCATCAAATCAGAAGGCTAAGACAAGAGGATTGCTTAAGCCCCAAAGGTTGAGGTTGCTGTGAGTTACGATGCCACAGCACTCCACCCAGGGTAATAGAGATTTTGCCTCAAAAAAAAAAAAAAAAAGAAAAGAAAGAAAGAAAAGAAAGAAAAGAAAGAAAGAAAAGAAAAGAAAAGAAAAGAAAGAAAGAAAGAAAGAAAGAAAGAAAGAAAGAAAGAAAGAAAGAAAGAAAGAAAGAAAGAAAGAAAGAAAGAAAGAAAGAAAGAAAGAAAGAAAAGAAAAACAACCTCTTTGACCACTGCTGTCCCAGCTGGGCATCCCATTCCCAGAGAGACTGTGCTGTAAGGAGAGGGCAGTGAGGCCACGCAAGCAGTCAGAAAAGGCTTCCTAAAAGAAGCAATAAAAAGAGACAGGAAGGATGAGGTCATAGCTGCAGCCACAATGATTTGAAGGTGGTGTAACAGGAGGGGCTGGGGCTGGGTGGTCATGGGATACTGACATCCAGCTCCCCACCCCAAAAGGGGAATCCCTAAGTGGAAACTGAAGGTGGATCACACCATCAGAGGGTGGCTCAGAGAGGAGGTCACATGAGTCAAAGGTCAGGTATTGCCCCTGGCCCTGAGCAGCCAAGGGGTACTGGGAGCACTCAGGAGCAGAGACCTGAGGTAAGCAGTGGCAGGACCACACTGCAGGCGCCCTGGGCTCTCAGGCACACACGTGGGCACATGCTTGCAAACTGGTCAGGACCTTAGCAGGAAGTAGGAGAAACACAAAATCTCATGCTATCACTGACAGGTAAGGTTGGATCCAGGAGCTTGGAAGTTACTCTTAGGGCTGTCTCATTCTCTGCAGCTGCTTTCTTGTGTTGGTTTCCCTATGCGCATAGCCTTCTCTACATGGAGGGAAGGTGGCTTGGGGTAGCTGGAAGTCACCACCTCCCTGACCAGGCCATCGCAGTGGGAACTTACGTGAGGTTCCTGTTTCTAACCACCGAGACAGAGACTGCGGTGCTCTGCTTGGCCATCATAACTCTCAGCCCTGCCAGGAGTGTGGGGACACCGGGAGCAGCAGCTCTGCCAGTCCACACAGTGGGGGTGGGGAGAGAGGCAGGTGGACCTGGGAAATCAGCAGGAAAAGGCCCTGAGGCAGGCACCTGAGGGAGGAAGGGAGCAGAGGGAAGGCCAGGGGAGTAAGTTAGGGGTATATTGTTGTCAGGGCAGCTTGGATACAACTGAGAGGGGATCTCAGGAGGATGTGAACTGGGAGGTCTCCACTAGCTTGGATGGGGCTGGGCCAGCTGCCTGTACACTAGGGTTGTGGGTAGGCGGGCACCCTTGGTGGTGTCCAGTAGTGGTCAGACCAGACCCGGCCCTCTTCTGGATTAAACATTGCATGAGGCAGCACATTCACTTAGGCTCTTCATTTCATTCCTTCATCTGCCAAGTGGGGGTGTCTGGACACAGCAGCCCTGGCCTGGGGTCAGGGCAGGGGCAGTAGATGAGGGCTCAGTCTGGGGAGTACAGTTGGCCCCTTCATCCATGAACAGAGGGAAGAGGACACCTGGGGAGGAGCTGGGGGCCTTGCACTGGCCCAGGAGCCATCCCTCCCAAGATGGGGAGGGCTCTTGCAAGGTCCAGGCCAGGGGCCAGCCAATGTCCTACCTCTGTCTATACCCCTCCTTCTGGATGAGAGGGTTGTTCTTAGGGGAGAGTTGTTAGTGGCTCCCTCTCAGGAGCCACAGGTGGAGGTAGGCAGGGAGCACTAATCTGGCACTAGCAAACATTCACTGTCCAACTTGGTTAGGGTCCTAGCAAAGCTGGCTGGGCCAGGATGTGTGAATGGACATGACCTGGGTCACTACAAGAGTAGTTTGAGGACCACGTGTTAAATGCTTGAGGGGAAAAGACAACCGTCAAACTGCCATAAACTCACATCCTTCACTCCAGCAGCAGCTTCAAGGCGACCCGCTCCCAGTGACCTTTGACTCCAGAGTCAGCTCAGAGGGTGGGGCCCTGGGAGCTGAAGGGGGACAGGGAGCAGGCTGGCACCTGCAGGGAGAGGGAGCCAGTAGGGGGGTATTGCACATGGAAGTATCCATTTCCTCTTTTGTCAAAGGGGACACTGCTGGTACCCACCACAAGGCCCATATGGAAAGTGCTCCATAATGGATGGGATGTGCACTCAGCCAGAGGAAACACCCTATGGTGACCTCAGGTCTCTGGATAGGGGGTTGCTGTGCCCTGCACTGCTTGCCTGGGGTCAGCTACGAGAACTTCATCCACCGCAGGCAGATGGGAGCTTGGGGGCAGGGGAATGGCTTGGGCTCCAGAAGCTTCCATCCCCTTTCCCTTCTCCCTATGGAGCCTGGGGCTCTGTCACTAAATTGACAGCCACCATGGGGTAGTGAGGACTTACCATGACAGTTTCCATGGCCTCAGCCTCAGCACAAGCAGCCTGCACAAGATTAAGAACCCCCAAGCAACACTGCAACACTTAACGACATAGACCCCAGCTATGGACTGACTTGTTGCCACAGGGTCAAGGCACAGGCAGCAGTGACACTTCTCCTGTATGGCTCTTTAGTTCTCTTGTCCTTTTTATTTAACAAGAAATAGGTGATATGGGATTAGATATGCAACCAGAAACACCCTGGACTTCACAGTTTGAAATCCATCTAGGCTTTCACCATTTGTGACTCTAATAGTGTCTCACAGAGCACATGAGCAGGTTTGAGTGTCACTGTAAGCTTCGGTATCTGAAGGGCTGGCCCTTCAGAGTGGGGGTGGCCCAAGCTGGCCACTGTGCATCACTCTGACAGTTACCCTTTTTAAAGGGAACTTTCAGAACACTGCAAGCAAGGTTCTGCACCAGCTGCTAGCTCATCAGGTCCCAATTTCAGCTTTTCATTCATTATTCAGAGCAGAGGGGCCCAGTCCTGGTCCCCCTAAGCTGAGAGGAGGCAGGTGAAGGTCACAAGCCAGTCTGGCTCCTTTCCCAGGCCTAAACAGGACCTCTTGGTTTCCAGCTCCCTGTAAGAGAACAGAGGCAGGAGATGGCCTCGTTTGCATTTGTGGGCTAGACTTGGCCCTTCCTACCCCTTGAAGTCTGGACATCAGGTTGGGGGCAGGAAGCCCAAGTCCCTGGGAGGAGCAGCTCAGATACACACCCATACACACACACTCCACCACCTCTCTCATTAGCCTGCTTCTTGCTGCTGAACAACTACATGATCTTAACAGAAGCCCAGTCTGAAGCTTGCTCTACAGGTGACTCTACTTGTATCCTGAACATTAGGTCCAAATCCAGCAAGTCTCAGTATTTGCTGCCCATTTCCTTTCCTGCAGGACGCAGCAAAAGAAATTCCAAAGATCAAGAATCTAAATTCTGCTTTCTGGGCTGGCCAGCCCCTCTGGCGGTGCTGAAACCCCCAAGTGCCCAGGGGTCTCTGTTAGCTGTCCCTCAGCCGGCCCAACTCATGTGGGTGGTAGCAGCACTTCTGCACTGCCAGGTCTGTTTCGTGTGCTCAAGGCCATGATGGGACCCCTGGCTTGGGACAGTGCTTGGAAGATGGATGGAGTACAAGCCTTCACCAGGACATGACCCCTAGATAGGGTGACCAACAAGACTGTGTTCCTGGGGCAGTCCTGGGCTCCCAACATGTACACAGGGTAGAGACTGCCTGGGTTCCAGGAGGACTCTGGTGGCTCATCATGGCTGCTGTCAGTGTGGGCACAGTGAGAACAGGAGCAGAGAGGACTAGGCTGGTGATGGGCTAGTGCAGGACCCCCAGGTGAGGCCTTAGGACCCTGAAGGGAGGATCCTTGAGGGTTTATTCCTAGGCCCAACTCTTCCTGCTGCCTGGTGGGCCATGTGTGGAGGCCAATGGCATCTCCTCTGGACCTGGCTCCTGAGCTGTGCCTTGGAGGACAGGGAGGGGCTGAGCAGGGTTTTGCAGTAGCTACAGGGGATATGGGGGTGGGGAGGTAGAAGGATAGTGGGGAAGAGCTAAGTGGTTCCTCTGCCTGAAATCTGGAGGCCCTCCAGGGAGTTGCTACTAGGCCTGACACAAGTGACTACCTGTACGAATGGAAAACAGATCACAAACACCCAGCCATGGGTAGTTCCTTAGAGGCTGCTGGCCAGAACACCCACAGCCATCCACATGTCAGCACTGATATTACTTAGCAATAACCTCCTTGTTTCAGAAAAGCGTGCTGAAATGTTACAGAGGAGCAAACTGAGGATCCACTACAAAGTGGTAAAGAGGAGACTGATCCCAGGTCTGTGGGTCCAGCACAGCCTCCTTCCACTATGTCAGGCGCTGGGTATGCAAATGGAGCAAGGAGCCAGAGCCTCTTCTGAACTGAGCCACAGACTTGGAGACCAGCCCCCAGGACTCCCTCAAGATCAGAGCCATTGTCTGAAAGAAGGCAAACAGGCCACAGGCAGGATCACATGTAATGTGCAAGACTCAGTGTAAAATGAGCAGGCCCCTTGTTCAAAATTACTGAGGATTTTAAGATGGCAGCAGGACAGCCATACAGGTTGCTGCCCAGGTGCTATCCCCAGCCTAGCAGGAAGGAGGGCCCCTCACCCAAAGCCCAGCCTATGAGAGAGTGTGGTAATAAGCCCAGACTTGGTAGTCAAATTTATTTTCCTCTAATAAGACAGTTTAGCATTTCAAAGGTACGCATTCTGCAGTCTTAACGAACTTTAGTTATTAGCATCAGAAACACAAAAACATTGCAAGACCTCAAAACACAAATAAATACCAAATAAAATCAAACATAATATACAATAAACAAAATATAAAACACAATAATGCTATCAGAAAATTGGACATGTTGCTAACTCATATTAACAACATGATTATTGCTGAGCAATAACTTATACTCTTTTTGTTTTTTCTTAGAAGAGCAGAAAAACACAGGACGTGAATCACTGGTCACAATCACTTGGACTGTCAAGATGGGTCCTCACAGCGAGCGGTTACTACAGACGGCAATTTTTAAAACAGGCAGATTAAAAATACAGAGTCAAATGAGAGATAGGCCTTCTTTGGTCTTTGTTTTCTGGGTTATAGAACTGAACACAAAAGGTGTACCATCAGAGAAAAGAATGCAATTCTAAAAATGTTATACAATTGTCTAAATTGATTTATACACTTCCTTTATCACAGATGTTGTTCTATAGATAATTCGTATAGAAATCCTTGGAAATAATGCCAGCTTTTGTTGTTTCCCAATTAAATCATTCAGTTTGCTGCTGAAGGTTATCTTACTTGTCTGGAAGGGGCTAAGTTATAAAAACCAACCGCCACTAATTACAGGAGTGGTACAGCGATCCTGGACTTTTAACCTCTTTTACACGCAAGAGTTCAAGACAGACTCTGACACAGCGCAGCAGGAGAGATGAAATGCAAGCTCTGCTTGGCCTTGAGGGCCTTCTCAACCACACAACCACCAGTCCAAGGCTGGCCACAATTTGACACGTCTGTTCGTGTCTGCCCTGTAGTGGTGTCCAGGGCACACCTGAGGCAGGTGGAAAAAGCCCCTAGGATATTTTTGGGCCTTTGTGATGAGCTGCTGGCCTCACCTCACTCCCACCAGTCCAGCTCCTGAATGCCAGTGCCCAGGACAGTCAGCACCTGCCAGAATGAGACAGTAATGAGGCCCAGGCCACCTGCCAACACTGATCTCATCTGATCAAGACCCTAATGGCACTCTCTCTACTTTAGAGAAAACAGAGCTATTGAGATTTGCAAACGGAAGACAGAACCATGGTCTTGAGCTTAGGAGTAGATTTGGGTGACAGATCTCATTTATCCTCACAAGCACTAAAGTGGAGTACTCAAAATTCTCCCTGTCTCCTTCTGCAGTCTGGTAAGATCTGGACTAAAAGTAAAAAACTAGTACCTTACACCTTTGCCTGAGCCCTTTTCAATGCACTAATTACCCCAAGCAGAGGGATACATCTGGGAGGGCTGGGGAATGTGCAAGAGGTCCCCCTAGGCAATCTGTACTCTGCCCTCTGCCAGCTGGAGTGTCTGTGGAGAGCGTGTCAAGTCCCTGCACCACCTCTCCATGTGCAGGAAGAGAAAGAGTCAGTGCCTTCCCTGGTCGCCCCTTTAGGCCCCCTTAACACCCTGCTGCTGCTTAAAGATCCATCCAGACACCTTTTCCTTTGCCGTTATCCATGGGCTACATATGCCAGGCCGACCATTGGTGACCACCTCCAGACACTGTTGAGTGAAGGGGGCACTGTTACTGATGATAATGGGACAGCAAGTGTCCACTAGGACACATGGCCCCTGGCCTAGGCAACTGAAGACCCTGGAGCAAACCAAGGGGGTCAGGGGAGGCAGCAAACCATCCCTGTGGGACTGTGCCTGACACCCCTGTTCTAGCTAAGGTGGGCCACATGTGGTCATGCGGAAGCTTTCTGCCAAATAGCCAATTCAGTGGGGATTCTGGTGTAGGTAGGTCTGCAGGGCCCTGGTGGAGGTGGCTTTCCCAGGAAGAGGGGCCGCTGCACTTCAGCCTGTGGTTCTCTGGTGTCACAAGTCAAAGATGACAGGGACAGGGACAGAGAAAGGGAGGTGGGGAGAAGCCACAGGAGCAGAGCTTCCCAGTTCAACCAGTTGTTTTAGCATCAAAGAGATGCAGCGCCATCCCTTGATAGAGGCTGCTCTAGGAAGGGGTCATGGATTAGGGCCAAGACACAGGCCACATGGACCCTCCTCTGCCCATCTATATGTGAACACACACCACTGTGTCATAACCTTAACCCAGGGTTCCAGTTGAGAGTTTCTCTCTGGGAAAACACACAACCATCTTTCATGGCAAGCCTTAAGATAATTCAAATTCCTACCTTGCTTCCTCTACGCTACCCACGAACCTGGGGAGCCTGGAAGCCGAGCTTATAAATAAAAGTCCACTGAGGCTAGTCCACTCTAGCCCACTCTGAAGCCAGAGCCAAGATGGCCAGCCAAGGTCCCACAAGGCCTCACTTTTACCCCTTAGCCCCCCAACTTCCAGCTGCTCTGGCTCTCCTAGCACAAACCCTAAAACTAGAGGGTCAGGCTTCTGAGCCCCACCATGGGTCTGCTACAGCCTCTGTGTGGCTTTGTGTGGCCATGGGAAGAGCTGTGCCCATCACTTATGCCTGGTATAGACCACTGCAGCCACCAGTGATCAACTCCACACCAGTGTCCCAACAGCAAGGAGTAGCCAGAGCCACAGAGTTCAAGAGAAACTTTTTTGCTTGAGAAACAAGAGATTGTTTTCATTTCCATTAAGAAGGTGACAGTGTAGCAAACTGGCTTAATTCATGTACAAAGGACTCAGTGTTGATTTCTTTAAAGTATTGAACAGTTCTGTCCTGCTTGGAAATTTTGTCACTTTTGGTAAGTGGGAAGCATATACAAAGCATGTGCCCACCCTTCACTCTTGTTGCCAGGATCTTGTGAAGTGGGGAGGGCCGACCACTGGCCTGCTAGGCAGCTGGGCCTCAGCCATGAGGAGACCACAACCCCAGGCCGGCCCAGGCGGCAAGCACCAGGCAAGGAGTCCTAGGATGGAGTGACAAGTGGAGTGACATGTCCAAATCAGGACAGTGTGAAACACTGTCTGAGACCACCTTCCCACAAGTCCTGAGTACCAGAAGGTACGTGCCTCCAATATAATCAAATCATATGGAGATGAAGCTTAGAACACAAGCCACGCCTCATCCCAGAGGACACAGCCAGTTACTCAGGTTACATTCTACAGGCCCCCTAGGTGGGAGGCCAAGAGGGCTCTGCTGTATCTCATCTGAAGCATCTGTCTAGGAAGGGATACTGGGAATGTCCCACCTATGATGGGTACTCCCAAGAGTGCTCTGAATGGCCCACACCCAGGCCAGAATTTAAATCTAGATGGGGAAATTTTGTTGAATATTGTATATGCTTTTAACAATGGGAAAGGAAGTCATAGAGGTGTCCCTGTTATTAATCCCTAGCCTCGGGAAAGCCACCTGAGGCCAGGGAGGAACTGTCAGGAGGTCCTCCCTTCTTCAGGTCTCCAGGGTAGAGCCCAGAGGACAAGCCTGGGGAAGGCTGGGGACATCTGGAGGAAGAGTGTTTTCCAAGCTCCTGTAGTAAGTCCTTCCTTTATGAGCAGGGACACATGATTCCTTTATGGGGGCAGGACCAATGACACTAATTTTCCCCCAAAGCAATCCCAGGAGAGTGGAGAAAGGAAAGGCAGATGAGCATTTTAACCATGGAAGGGCATGGCAGGTGCGTGGAACTAACGAGGTCCCTCATGGAAGCACAGGGATGGGTGTGCAACAGGAGGGCACTTCCAGCAGGCACTGGGGCGAAGGCACACCCAGGACAGATGGCAGCACCAGACAGGTGGGCCACCAGGCACCAGCCAAGCTGTCCCCGTGCGCAGCCAAGGGGAGGGCCCAGAGGCAGGCAGTCTTAAGTGCGCAGCCCAACTGATCAATTGTGGGCGCAGCTGTTGGACGAGTGGCACAGGTGTGGTTCGCACACATTGGTTTGCCTAAGAAGCACCCGTCACGTGTAGCACCCATCAGTGGTAAGAGCACCATGAAGTGTGGTGCATAGCAAAAGGGGTACAGGGCAGGGCTCTAGGCTTCTCATCACAGTTGGACCTTTGAGAGACAGTAAACAGTGAGTTGAGAGAATGCCATCTGGGCAGGCACGGGCTGGGACAATAAGTCCTGTGGCCACCTTTCCTGCCAGGGGGGTGGTTCAGGAATGCCCGTCAGTCAGCCTGGGCAAACCCCCAGAGCAGATGTTTCTAGAATGCTCAGAGGGTTCTGCTTCGAGATGTGTAGGCTCCAACGGCCTGGTCGGGGCACGAGGAGAGGCTCAGGTTCTGCCCCATACTTGCCTCCCTCAGGGTAGGACCAAGCCATGCTTGGACCAGGCAGCTCACTTTTGGGGCCTAGACATTTGGAATTTGTGGTAATTAAGTAGTGGAGGTTCCGAAGGCAACAATGGAGCCTTGCCTCCCTCAGCAGGTACAGAGCTGTCTGAGGGCCTTAAAGAGATAAAGATCTAGTGGTAGAGAGAAAAGTCTGGTTAAACTAGCACTTTCTAGAATTATGCTAAACGAAAACCCAGGGTCGAGAAGCAGCATGTCACATCTAAGGCACATGTACCGTATGCCACCATCTCTATGCAAAGATGTTGTTTACAGAGATCATTAACAAAATGCAGCGAGATGACAGAATGAACAGACACACCTGCCGGGCCCTCAGCGCAGACTCCTGCCACCCGTGGACACTGGACACAGAGACCAAGGCCGGTGTTGTCAGCCACAGAGGGCTAGTCTGAACACATGGGGCAGAATTTTAAAAACCTACAGGATTTTGTTCAGAACTCCAAAGTTCAACTAATGCCCTATTTTAGGGTGAAAACAATTATAAATCTGAAAATGATGCACAGCATCCATGAGCAATGTTCCTTTCATAATAATTTTGAAGTAGTGTCATTAACTACGACAGATATTGAAGGTTTACATTTCTAACGAGAAATAACAACAGATTGAATATTCTCTTTCCTATCACAAGTGATAACCAGTGTTTGATATTTTACATTTTCTTCCAAGAAATATCAGTCTATCAACGTTTTAAAATAAAATGTTTGCAGTAACAATTATTTGTAGAACTTTAAATTAAAAAATGATTCTGAATTTAGAGACTTTAAAAAAAAGACCTAGGTTACTTCAGGGTCTTCTGACAAACAAATTGTTAAAACAGAGACCAGATGAGGCCTTAAAAATAGACAATATACTATATTTGAAACAAGATTGCACTCTTGAATTTTATAATGAATATATCAGAATTGCATTATTATTTCATAAATTCTCCTTTTACTTAACATGCTGACACGTCCAGCTATCTCCACGTGTGTTTTCTTTTTTTGGTGTTCAAGTTTCAGGAAGAAAAATCATGTTTCTTTTGTTTAGCATATATGTTTTCCACCTTAATTAACTAGATCTTTAAAAATGAAAATGAAAACCTTCTCTGACAGCAGTATTTATCTTCTTAAAGGATAAATAATTCTTCAGAGTGAAGTGTTGCTAGTCTATACAAAACATGTCAGGTGTGTGTTCTCATGTGGCTCCTCCCGCCGGCCGTGCGTCCACTTTCTGCCGCTTCCTCCGTTCCACAAGGTCCTTTTCAGAGCTTGAGGACCTCAGTGAAGACAGACTGGTTCAAACCCCCCAAAGGAGTTACCTTCTGCTAAATTCACCTCCCCAGTTACTTGTCAGGGATCTGGCAGATCCGACGTATCCACTATGACTTTAATAAAAATTGTATCATCTTTAATATATGTCCCATTTTCTAGAACAGTTTGGGCCACAAAGACTGGGCAGCCGGAGGCAATATTCATCTCTCCAGTAGGCTTCTTGAAGCTGCTGCTATTGGGGTCGGGCTTGAATGCATCTCCCAAATGACGCCGAGAGGACCCCTGATCCATCAACATGAGCGTCACTTTCTGCTTAAACGGCCAAGGAAGCAAAGCATCATACTCTCCACGCATAATGACAAAAAACAGCGACAAGTGTGTCCCTTTCCCCATCCCATCCCCATTCAGGTAGACCCTGGCACACATCTTATAGCCAAAGTAGCCTGTGTAGAACGGCTGGCTGTAAAGGGACAGGGTCTTCCCCATGACGGCCTCTTGCTTCCGCCGCTTGTAATCTCGGATCTTCCAAATCAGCACGCCATTGTAGCTGGCGGTCTCAAGGACCTGGAACCGCAGGTCCATGTCAGCCAGGCGGATGTCGTGGACACTCAGCATCTGGTCATGCCGACTAAGCTGGGACTCCAGCAAGCCTACCATAGGCGAGGAGAAATTTGGCCAATAAGACATGTGAATGTCAGAAAGGTTGGAAAAGCAAATCCACACCAGCATTTTTATTATTATTATTATTTTTTTGAATGTTTTAGAGCCAGGATCTCAACATGTTGTGCAGGCTGGCCTCAAACTTCTGGGCTCAAGAGATCCTCCTGCCTCAGCCTCCTGAGCAGTTGGGACTACAGGCATGAGCCACTGCATCTAGCTCACACCAGTATTTGAATTAAACAATATAAAATCACTGTTGACTACTTGAGGTAAGAGTAGTAGACCACCACATAGATGCTCTGAAACATCCCTCTTTCTACAGGAGGGCCCAAGTTCCTGCTCCAAGTCTACCCAATACCCATTTCCTCGGCACCATCTGGTTGGAGGAACCGTCAGGCCACAGCCTGCTGAGATGAGATGCCCTGGGGTGTGGCCCTGGGGCTATGTGTCATAGGGTATCTCACTGCAGGGTTGATAAGTGAAGCCCACCTTGGGTGGGAGCCCCTGGGGGCAAAGGAGAGAGCTGACCTCTTGCTCATGTTCCCTACTCTTCAACCTCCATGCCACGGAGTCATCTGGGTTCTCTGAGCCTAAGCTGCTCCCATCCACTCCAATCTGTGTCCTCTGCCGGCTAATCCTACTCCAATACACTGCAATAATCCTTGTTCCCTTCCACCATTAATCCTTTCCATGCAAATATTCACAATATTCTTTCAGTCCCCAGAGCTACAGGCAAACATCTGCTTCTAGATATCATGCTGGCTGAATGAGCTCAGGCTGTGCACAAACCCCCAATCCCTACCAGCTCCAATCCCTGGGGCCCTCAAGAGTATAGCCTGGAGGACCTGACCAGCGGGCCCTGGCCTCCCTCTGTGCCTGTCTCTACCTGGTGGCCCTGGTCTCTCTTGGGGAGGCTCTGCAGCCTCCTGTGGCTACACCTGCCCTACACTCTACTGCTGGGCTTCCCACACAGGGAACAAGCTTAACTGAGTGCTAGGGAATCTCTGAAGGTAAGTCATCATACCATAACACAAGTTACCTGCAACTGGAAAGAGCTGTTCTAAGGAAGTGTTTGCCCAGTGGATTCACGTCAAGGCACTCGCCTGAGGCCCAGGATGCCCATCTCCACTTCTGCCCCCATCTCACCTGTGTTCCGAGCCACCTGCCCAGCACTCTTGTCCACACTTTCCAGCTCTGTCACACGGTTCTGAAGGGATTCCACGCTGCTTTTCATGCTGTCTGCTTCCTCCCAGTTCTGCCGGAAGGGCCGGATCTCTTTGTCGAGCTCTTTCAGTTTCTCTGCTTGGCTGTCTATTACTCGCTTCCAAACCAAAGGTGTTAAAAGAGTAACAACTAGTTAGGAATCTGAAAATGCTGAGCCCCTTCCCATCAAATTCAGACTGGCCAGTAACACAACAGCCACAGGGGCCCCTCAGAGAGGCTGCCCACCAGCAGCTCCAATGCCAGGTGAAGCAACCTGAGTTGACACTGCTCCCAGGTGCTCCCTGGAGACAAGCTTATGCTCTGCAGGAAGCACTAAAGGTGACCTGAAGGCAGATGGAGGATGATGCATTCTTACAGAAAACAACAGAGTAATTTTACACTGTGTCTGGTTTGCTTTGCCAATAGAGAACCATCAGGAAAGAGATGATGGGTGCCAAGCACTTAGATGACCAAATCCAATACCTGAGATGAGAGCTCAGGGCAGGCAATAGCTCCTGCCTGGTGTTTACCTAAAAGTAGCCCAGTGGTCACTTGCTTCCTGCACATGCATTGGGTGCCAATCAGTCCCATGGCTCTCCTGTCAGACCTCTGGATCTGACGTTACCTCCCACTCCCGTGTCTCTCCTCCCAGGCCAGCAGTGCCTCTGTATGCTCACCAGTCTCCCTCATATCTTGTCCAATGCCCTCATGTACCTCAGAGGCCACAGGTACTGAGGGTCCCTGCTTCCCAGTAGAAGGGACAGGTAGAGAGGGCTCACCCCCTCAGTGCAGGACCCAAAGGGTCCCATATTTAGGATGCTAGAGCTACAGCCTTGTGACCTATTGTCCCTTTGAACATCTGAGGGCCTCTTAACCTGCTGCCTGGTCCAGGTGGAAGCGCAGCCCTATCTCTGTGGCTGCAAAGGGTGTTCTAGGACTGCACCAGGGTCCTGGGAGAAGAGCTCCCACCAACCCAGAGACCTGACCTGACTGACCAGCTTTGCACAAGGAAAGGGTCCCAAGATGGGTCCTTAGGCCTTGGGTGAAACCAAGGGACCAGATGTCCATAGGAGTGGGGTTCCTCCTCCATCCGTTCTATGCTAAGGCTGCTAGTTCTGTAATCCCTTTTCCCCAGTGAGAGAAGCAGGAAAGCAGAAGCACTGCTGTCAGATGTATGTGTGGCTGCCAATAGCAGGCCTGATTTTGTTCTATCTCTAATTTAAGTCATTTAGAAAGTCTTTTTCCAGAAACATACCATTTATATTTATGGAGGGATAAGAATCATGTTCTAGCCATGGTGGCCCAGTCAGGATAGAGTGCAGTGGCTATTCACAGGGTCCATCACAGCTTACTACAGCCTTGAACTCCTAGGCTTAAGTAATCCTCTCACCTCAGCCTCCCAAGTAGCTGGGCTAAGGAGAATGTGTCACCATGCTGGGCTAATTTTTCTATATTTTGTAGAGACAGGTCTCACTATATTGCCCAGGATGGTCTTTTTTATTTGTTTATTTATTTTTGAGACAGAGCCTCAAGCTGTCGCCCTAGGTAGAGTGCTATAGCATCACCGCTCACAGCAACCTCCAACTCCTGGGCTCAAGCGATTCTCCTGCCTCTGCCTCCAAAGTTAGCTGGGACTATAGGCGCCAGCCACAACGCCCGGCTATTTTTTGGTTGCAGCCGTCATTGTTCTTTGGTGGGCCCAGGCTGGATTTGAACCTGTTAGCTCAGGTGTACGTGGCTGCTTAAGCCACAGGCACCGAGCATTTTTTATTTTTTTTGACAGACTCTCACTTCGTTGCCCTAGCTTACGGCAACCTCAGACTCTTGAGCTCAAGTGATTCTCTGCCTCAGCCTCCCGAGTAGCTAGGACTATAGGAGTCTGCCACAACGCCTGGCTATTTTTAGAGATGGGCTCTCACTCAGGCTCAGGCTAGATCTTCCCACCTCAGCTTTCCTAGCCACCTAGCTTTTCTTTCCCACCTAGCTTTTTCTCAGCTAATTGCTGAGATTACAGGCATGAGCCACCATGCCCAGATGGTTTTCATTTCTAAAAAGAATATACATTTTGAAATAAAGTTTGTGAAGGCTAGAGAGCTTACTGTTCAGTGCAGCTGGGGAATGGTTGAGCCCCTCTGAAGCTAAAGCCACACGGGATGCTCAAGGGGAGAGCCCCAGAGGCCCACTGAATTCACTTCTCCTTTTGGGTCTATTTTTAAACCTTTAGGTTTCAGCACCTTTGCTGGCTGTTACTAACCATGAAAGAATAAACATGGCAGGTTTGGTCTACTTTTAGGGGGGGAAAAGTACAATGTTACTCTTCCTATTCTTTCTAAGAATCTGATGTTAGCCAACATTTAAAAAGTAAGGATTATTTCTCTAAAGAACATCTCTTTTTACATTGATGTACCTTTATTTTGAACAAGTACATGCCAGACAAAGGAATATTTGATTAGTTCCCAAATTTGTTTTTAGGAGATGGTACTGACATTAATGAACATCTAAAACCACAATGTATTTTTTTTTTTTTTTTTGGCCGAGGCCGGGTTTGAACCCGTCACCTCCAGTATTTGGGGCTGGCGCCCTACTCCTTGAGTCACAGGTGAAACCCCACAATGTATTTTTAATGAACATCTGAATCTTCTCCTATCAGCTACCTACTAGCATTATAAACTAATGTGGATACCAACGAGTACAAAAGACAAGTTAATGAAAACTTATTCGAGAAACCCAAGAGTTTCGAGAAACCCAGGAGTCACAGGATAGCTGTGGAAAACCTTATCATCACTGCTATAGCCAGTCTTGATCTCAAGCCCAGAGCTGCAGGGCCTCAGAAAAGGGCATCTGCGGGCGGCGCCTGTGGCTCATCGAGTAGGGTGCCGGCCCCATATACTTAAGGTGGCGGGTTCAAACCCGGCCTCAGGTGAACTGCAAAAACAGAAAAATAGCCGGGCGTTGTGGCAGGTGCCTGTAGTCCCAGCTACTTGGGAGGCTGACGCAAGAGAATTGCCTAAGCCCAGGAGTTGGAGGTTGCTGTGAGCTGTGTGACGCCACGGCACTCTACTGAGGGTGATAAAGTGAGACTGTCTCTACAAAAAAAAGAAAAGGGCATCTGCACTGGCAGGCAGCTGCCTCAGCCTAGCAGGGAGACACACACAGAGTACACAGCAGAGGCTCAACCAAATCCAGGAGTTTCCATACAGCAAGGGAAAACACACTATTTTTAAAATAGGCCTTTCATTTGTATAAATGGCCCAGTTTAAAAGCAGAACAAATATCCAAGTCAAGCCTTCTCTGTAAAGTACAGCAAACAAAATTTCATTTTTTTCCCCAAATTTCATTCTTAAAGAGCATACCCTCAGCCACTGCAGTTTCTATAAAAATCTTAAATGCAGGTGTGGAATTTTATTAGAAAAAAAGAACTCTGAGATGAATAGTATAGTTTTGCACTCTATACAAACAAACCCTAATCAAAAGATTTGCTTTCAGAGAGCATCGTCCCAGCAGCTTCTTACACTTACGCCTCTGGGCTTCATCATGTTGTTGGTGTCACTTCTCACTCTCAGGCCACAGGGACCTTGGCACATAAACTCTGTCCAGTGAGATAGCCTGGTAGAGCTGTGCAGCCTGAATGAGGGCTGTGTGAATGGAGCCCAGCTTGCTGTCTGTTCTAGCCCCACGCTGCTCTGCTTAGGCAGACCCCTGATGCGAGAAACACCTTCCCATCTAGTTCCCCTGGAAACGGAGCCCAGAGAAGGGGCTCACAGAGGGAAGCTCACACCTAGGCTGTCTTTTTAGCTGAAAAAAATATATATAAATAGAATCTCTGGGAAGGAAAATATTAAGACAACTCTTATTGTGACAGCAAAAGCATATACACTTTTAAATGCTACTCCCCTAAACCCCCCTCAACTGTGTTGCCATCAGCCACAGCACAGCCATCATCACTCTGTATTCCTACCATCATTGCAATTTTAGGGTCTACTGGATAATCAAATAAGGAAGGAGGTGGTCCTGAGTGGCATGTACTGTTTTCACCAAGGTGGTCCACATGAAGGTTTGCGGAAGGACTGAGGGTAGGAGTGGTTAAGGGAAGGTTTCCTGGAGGAGGTGGGGTTTATACTGACACTTGAGGTGTTTGAGGAAGAGCTGGAGTTGGCCAGGAAAGGGAGGTGTGGGGAGGAGGGCTCAAGACATCCACGTGGGAATGTAGAAGCTCTCAAATAAAAAAAGAAAGCAGAGCAGTGCCTGTGGCTCAGTGGGTAGGGTGCCAGCCCCATATATCGAGGGTGGCGGGTTCAAACCTGGCCCTGGCCAAACGGCAACAAAAAAATAACTGGACGAGCGGGCGCCTGTGGTCCCAGCTACTTGGGAGGCTGAGGCAGAAGAATCATCTGAGCCCGGGACTTGGAGGTTGCTATGAGCCATGTGACGCCACAGCATTCTACTGAGGGTGATAAAGCGAGACCCTGTCTCTACAAAAAAAAAAAAAGGAACCGGTGGCCAGCCACAGGGGTTTTCTGGACCACAGTGGAGAGTTTAAAGTAAACCCTTCCTACAAAAGGTTCTAAGGTAAGAGCTAGAATGAGGAGGTCATGTGAGTGGGCTCCGCCTAACAGTGTGGAAGAGGGTCTGGAGGAGCAGAGCGCAACTCACCTGTAGCCAGTGCCTCTGCACACCTAGAGGTTTCCAGCAGTGTTTCCTCAATGTCGCCTCACCAATTAGACTGCCAACCCCACAGTGCCACTGAAGTTAAGATACATTCCACCTTTCATCAAACCTCACCATTGGGTGCCCACTCCTACCAAATGGGCACACACCATGAGATCCACAGCACCTTTCAGGCAGCCCCTTATCCTGCACTCAAGGAAATCACAAGTGTCCAGCCTGCTCTAAGGTCCCTTCTCCAAATACAATCTGTTCTCTTGCATGCTTTCCTTTCTGTGAAGGAGGGAGCTAACTGACCAGTCCTACTTACTGCAGGGAAATGGACAACTGCCACCATAACTCAGCTGTCACACTTCTCAGACTTGTGTGACTCAGTTTCCCCCTTTCTTTCTAACAACTCATTGGTTTATTCAATCACTAAAGTTTTAAAATATAACACACACAGTAGCATGTTTAAAATCAACTAAAAAGTAAAGTAAATGATCCAGCCTAATCTGGCTGGATTAGGAAGAAATGAAGAAAGAGATGTATGTACATGAAATCTCTAGGTTTTTGAACATTGTATTTATATACACTGTGTATATTCTAATGAACCCACTGTTTATTCAGAATATTCTTTCTTCTGTTCAGGTATTTTCATAGGTGACTGTCCTATATAACATTAATTTCTTTTGCCTTTCCAACTGCCTCTCTGAGACTCAGAACAAATTTAGTAGGTATAGTTTTTTTTTTTTTTAAGAGCCAAGAGTCTCAACTTTGTCACCCTTGGTAGAGTGCCATGCTTCATGGCTCACAGCAAACTCCAGCTCCTAGGCTTAGGCTATTCTCTTGTCTCAGCCTCCCGAGTAACTGGGACTACAGGCACCCGTCACAACGCCCGGCTATTTTTTTGTTGCAGTTCGGACAGGGCTGGGTTTGAATTCGCCACCCTTGGTATATGGGGCTGTCGCCCTACTCACTGAGCCACAGGCACCGCCCAGTAGGTATAATTTTAAGTAACTGAAACATTTCATACATTCATTTGTATTAAACTTTGTAAGAGAAAATGTATTGATACACATGGGAATTACTATAACAAATGTACAAGTAATGTGCAAATAGTATCTACAATAATAATCTAGTAACAAGCACCTAATAGAGACCTATGTTCATAAAAGAAATGAACAGCAACATTTTCATCAGGCCCATTTATATAATCACCTTTATAAAGAGTAGCAAAAGTGTATTAATTTGTTATTTTGGAGGTATGTGTGGCTCACTACAGTAAAATAAGCAGAGTGAGTATGTGTGTCACTAGAGAACTCAGAACGAAGTAGTTTAGCTTCACTTCACTTTAGGAAGTGAAACTTTGTGAACAACAACTACCCACGAATAATACAAAATCTTAAATAATAATAAAACCTGCTGATTTTTGGTGGGGGAGAGGACAGAGTCTAATTCTGTTGCCCTAGGCTACAGTGCCATGGCATCATAGCTCACAGCAACCTCAAATTTCTCGACTTAAGCAATCCTTTTACCACAGCCTCAGCCTTCCAAGTAGCTGGAACTATAGGCACCTGCTATAATGCTAATGCCTGGCTAATTTTTTTTCTGTTTTTAGTAGAGATGGGATCTTGCTCAGGGTGGTCTTGAACTCCTAAGCTTAAGAAATCCACTGCCTCGGCCTCCCAGAACGCTGGGACAACAGACATGAGCCATCACACCTGGCCAAAACCTGCTAATTTTTAAACTGAAAGCTTTAGGTCTTATTTTTCCTGCAGAGGATCAAAGGCACAGAAGACAGGCAATGGGGCTTGCTCTCCAGAGAAAAGGCAGTGAGAAAACGGCCAACCTACAGCTTCCTAGGCTGGGCTCTGAGTTTCCCCAGCACCTTTCCTGAGTCTTAGTTTAAGCAAGAAAAACAAGTGGCTGTTCTGCTTGAGGGCTTCAGTTCAAACAGCTCACTGAGAGAAAGCCCTAATGGCAAACACAGAGGCATGTGCCACCACTCCAGGCTAGTTTTATCCAACTACAGTCTTAAGCTTCTTACCTGTAAATGAAGTATTTTGGATTCATTATTTCGAAGCATTTCCTTTTGTCTCTCAATTTCAATTTCAAAGCTACAGATCTGATTGTGCAAACTTTGTATGCTCTTGTTTTTTTCTACACTTTCATTCTGCAGCAAGGAAACCTGAAAAAGAATTTTTTTAAACTCATGTAATAATAAATTTAACATTAGTTAACAACAATGACACTAATTAAATTTTCACAATACAGGGCTTCTATTAGCTTACTGAAAGGAGTTCCAGAAGAAAAAATTCCCTTCCCAAAGAAAATGGAAGTCTTGATAAATTTTTTTTTTTTTTTTTTTTTTTTTTTGAGACAGAGTCTCACTATGTTGCCCTCAGTACAGTGCTATGGCATCACAGCTCACATGCAACCTCCAACTCTTGGGCTTAAGCGATTCTCTTGCGTCAGCCTCCCAAGTAGTTGGGACTACAGGTGCCGGCAACAATGCCTGGCTATTTTTTGGATGTAGTTGTCATTGTTTGGCAGGCCCGGGCTGGGTTTGAACCTGCCAGCTCCGGTGCATGTGGCTGGTGCCCTTGCCACATGCACGAGCCTTTTTTTTTTTTAAAGGTAGTTTATTGGTCTGTTGCCCAGGCTGAAGTATTGTGGCATCATCATAGCTGACTGTAACTTCAAATACCTGGGCTCAAAGAATCCTCCTTCATCAGCCTCCTGAATAGCTCAGACTAAAGGCATGTGCCCCACTCCTGGCTAGTTTTTTGTAGAGACAAGGTCTCACTCTTGCTCAGACTGGTCTTGAATTCCTGACCTCCAGCAATCCTTCCACCCTTGCCTCCCAAAGTGCTAGGATTATATCCATAAGCTATCGTGCCTAGTCCAGAAGTTCTGGTAATTTAATAAAGAAAACTATAAACAATGTTTCTCAAGATTTCTCCCAGTAATAGGGTGAGGCAAAGTGCAGAGGCTGATTGAATTTCAGAATAAATGAGATGCTAAGTATTAAAGTTTTGCCAAAAACTAATAAATATTTTACCAGAATAGCTTTCAAATTTTGACCAGGAAACATAGTAAGAAACACATTATACTTCATCCCATTTATACAAACATTTGTGCATGCGTATACCTGAAAAACAGGTTTCACAAAACCATACTTGCCCTAATCATTTATAATGCACCCTGATATTTTCTATTTTATCCTGTTCCATTTTTGGTTGTAGTTGTCATTTTTTTTTGAAAAATGCTAACTCCCTGGAGGGTGTTATGCTAAGAGAAATTAGAGAAATAGAAAGATAAATACCACATGATCTCACTTAGGTGTGGCATCTAAAATTGTCAAACTGGCTCGGCACCTATGGCTCAATGGGCTAAGGCGCCAGCCACGTACACTGGAGCTGGCGGGTTCAAATCCAGCCTGGGCCTGCCAAACAACAATGATAGATAGCTGCAACCAAAAAATGGCCGAGCATTGTGGCGGGCGCCTGTAGTCCCAGCTACTCGGGAGGTGGAGGCAGGAGATTCGCTTGAGCCCAGAAGTTGGAGGTTGC
>CAUYRH010111793.1:0-29842 GCA_963574655.1 Perodicticus potto
TGTAACATAAAGTAATATAAGTTTAATTCTATATGTCAATCATTATATATTTTTTTATATCCCTCCCCAAAAGGGGAGCAGGACTTTCAGGCATGATTAGGGAGATATGAGAGAACAGCAAGACATCCCAATTGCAGCTTAAAGGCTGGGAGAAAAATTTGGTAACCGGTTGTCCAGACACCCCCTGTATAGTTATGGATTTGGGAGATAAAAGACCAGGATTGGAGAGAAGTACAGAAAAAGTTGCTCCAGTGTCTGAAAGAAATTTTCTCTCCTGGCGCTCCACTATAAGGCAAACCTGGGGCTCTTGAGGGGTGATGACACAAGCTGGAGCCATGAGAATTTGCCCCAGCACCCTCAGTCCAGTTTGGGCTCCGATGGGGTCACCGAGTTTTTTTCTTTCTCAGAAATGTTTGTTGAGTAAATAAATGATTAGAAAATTAAAAATGTTGATTGATTTTTGACTAAATTTGGTTCATAGTAGTATCTGTCTTCAGGATATACAAATAATAACTAATAAAAAAATGTTTAAAGAGGCATATGTTTGAAATAGTTCAACAAATTTTAATTAAATTTAAACTGGATATAGATTACAGATTCAGTGTCTTTCAGTGGGAAGAAAAAAATCTTCCACCATGAAATAATTTTATAAATTTATTGAACAATGTCATTTTTGTACTACTCTCGTTTTCTTAATTTAAATTTTTTATTTATAAGGTAATACACATTTGTTATAGAAAAACTAATATATAAGTGAAAAGCAGAAAGTTTCAATTTAATGTGTATTGATATACTTAAATTTTTATTTGATCATATTGAGTGAATTCAGTGAACTTTATGATGAAAAATTCCCTGAAGAGTTCAATGTAATCTGTGTTAGAAATAAAAGTCTTAAAACTTGACTTTTTTCCTCAAGAGCCAAATAAATGAACCATGTTTTGATTCTGATTTATCGTCCTCAAAACAAAATTCAGATTCAGTAGATATGTTACTGTTTGTCATTGTGTTAAACTGTGTTATATTCACTTAGAAAATAAAATACCAGCAGAACAGTGCTTTGACCTTCTAGAAATTTGCTGTCTTGGATCCTGCTTCTAATTAGCCTTCTTGTGGGAATAGAGAGGAAAAACCTTTAAGTATTTAATGTAAAAATTTCTCCTGCCTGTTATCTTTTCAGTATTCAGCTTTCTTCTTTTTGTTTTGCTTCTCCCATTTTTCTGTCACTCTGCCTCCTTTTGGAGAAGTCCCTCTTTTCTTCTTATCTTCCCTGTCCCTTCTGCTTTATGGTTGGTAGAGCGTCACTTTGAAGAGGAAGAGGGTCTCTGCAGGCTTCTAGGACAGGTGGAGGTCTCTGCATCTCTTCTTTCTCCTCAGTTCGTGAAGAACATAATAATTTGCTAAGGCCCTGGAACCCATAGTGGGCTTAGGGAGGGCGCAGCAGGCAGTCCTGCTCAGGGATTTCTCAGGTGGCATTGAAAGCACCAGAGGTCTCTTGGTCATATGAGATGGGGTCACATTTCTGAAATTTACAATTGCATTCACCCAGAAAGGTAAATGTGAAGTTCCGTGACAGACCTCATCCCTATAGAAATCAGTGGAGTGGAACCATCACTAGAGTTAGGTTATAACCCCTTACCACCCCTTTTAATATGTGCTTAAGAAATAAAGCAAAACGCCGATGTATTTTAGTGAGAAAAATGTATTTGCATGGTATTATGGTTTTTTATCAGAACAAGCGAGGTACAACTTCTGAATTATTTTTTGTCATTCCTGATACTGGAGTCTTAGAACAGAACAGAATCACTGAACCTACTACGTATATAATTTTTAAACTTAACAATTATGCATTATAACAGAACATAAAATTTTAAAAATATAATAGTCATTTTTATAAATTGAGTAGCTTTCTTTTTAGTATATTTAAATCACATTGAAGGTGATTATTTAATGTATTCAACTTGGTTTCCTTATAAAAATTGGTCTAGATAGAAAAGAATATTCTTTAGAAAAGTAAAGATCTGATTTTGAGAAATATTTTACATCTTAGAGGCTACTTCTGTGCCCTTTTTTCCCCCTTTCAGAGTATTTTGCATCTTCTTTTGGGTTAAATGTGGGTTTTTTTGAGAATTGTTTTAGGAAATACCTCTCCATGTATTAATGGAAGTACTTATTTTTATTTGATTCAAAAATGCTTATTGTTACATGTTAAAAACAAACAATAACAAAGGCCCTTAACTTAAATGTATTTTGTTCCTGTGTAGAGCTGTTAATGTTTCAAAGCTTTTTTACATACATAGATCTTTCTGAATTATGGATTCACATAAAAAATTCTGATTATTTTGGTTCTCTACAAAGATTTGTTGTATGAACTTAAAATAAGACTACAGCTGATTTGTGTAGCACTTATTAACTGTTTATTTAGTTTAAGTACATGTCTGTATCTCTTGTTTCTGATCAACCTGAAAAATTTGCATGCTGCACGGTAGCCATCTTCTTTTATACTTTATTAAATATCTGTCAATTATAAATATCAAGGTTTTACATTAATGTCAAGATAGTACATCAAAAATTCATGGAATATGTGACTTTTTCCAAGGGTATTTAATACTTAATGCATTTGTGTCATTTTTCTTTCCAGAGATATTGACAGGTTTTATTAAGTGTTTGTTAGGGAGATTTCATTTTTATCAAGGGACTATAAAGAGAAGCTGCATGCTAAATCAATTTTTTTAAGCTGGAATATTGTTCATTTTTTCATCTTCAAACACTTATAATCCATAGGTTTTATTTAAATTTCTTCTTGGTTTATTTTTGTTTTATGTGAGTGATAGTTCAAGACAGAACTTTAATAAGGATCAAATATGCTGACTGTAGTGGTTTTTAATTTCCTTAAGCACAACTACCAGACCCGTGCAATATGGTAAATTCTTCAAAATGTCATACTTACATATTTAGCAATATTGCTCCTTTTTATTGAAGCCAAACAAACAATTTTAGATATTAATCTTTCCCAAACATAGTGATTATTTTGTACTAGGTACAATATTACTGTCTCACAAGGCATGCCTCCTTTTGATGGAAAAGGAAATGGGAAGAGTGCTTCACTGGGTTGCCTGGCTTGGCAGGAAAAAAAACAGAATCCTTTGTTGAAAGTATGCTCTTTAGTGTTCTAAGTCTGTTTATGAGCTATGGCAATTATTCATTTTTCCAACTTCAAATATTTATTTATTATGCTCAAGAAAGTAAAAATATTAAACACTTAAAAAGTTTACAGAAAACCTGAGGTTAGTTTCCAGCCCTGCATTTTTTGGGAGGTTTGGGTTGCAGGGAGTTCATGCTTGGACTACCAATGGCCTACTGGCCTGTGCCTGAGGAGCCCTGCTTCTGTCATCTGACAGGCCAGATGAACCTCTCTGGGGACGCTCCTCACCCATCCCAGGTATAGCTATGTCTTACAAACTGTAGTCACATTTGCATTGGACACTAAAATCAATTGGTCACAAAGAGTAAGTTTTCTATTTTAATTTTACCTATTTTTTTTTAAGTATGGGCTATGAATGTTTTCCACTGGAAAAGGCTGTCAAAAGCATTTAAACCCTTATAGGGGTTCATTCTGAAGTGAGGAATGTTCACTTATCCTCTCTATAAGGTGTAAGCTTAAATATTTTCACCTAAGAGCATTTTAGCATCTTTCAAGTAACTTCAGATTAATGTGATAATTTTTAGAAGATAGGTTTTTAAACCTCAACTTGATCTTCAAATGAAAAAGGCTTGGTGTTTTTTAAAATAAAATCATCCTGTCTACACCTTAAGTGAAATGTGCTTGGAGTAGACATTTGTCTTATCCTTGTTCATTTTCAGAATAAGTTTAAAATGTTTATTTTCAAAGTTAAATATTTTTTACATAGGAATTATTTTCAATATTTGAAGTTTTCAAAGCCCTATAAAACTTTTATATAATGATTTTGAGAGTTCCTTTTTTAGAAACCAAATTTTAGAACCCATTTTCAACAAATCCAGTTTTGGTTTGGAATAAGTGGCAACAGAGAGGCCTTGCTCTGAGAAGTAATTCAACAACACTGGGACTATAACCTACTCTCCCCTATTGCCAGTAGGTGGCGATAATGTTCCAATAGTGAGAGCTATGTTGAAATGAAAGTTATTTCCTTTCTCTAGTGTCACATTTTGCTGTTAAGTGCATGTGTCAGTGGCAGAATAGCTTTTTATACCAGAATTACATTCAGTGGGCACACCCTGTTTTTTTAAAGAAGATAAGAACAACCATTTCTAACAGATTCTGCAAATATTATGTAACCATGCAGACAAAATAATCTTTAAAATTAATCTGAAGAATGCATTTACACCTTTTTTTACTTGGGTTTTTTTTTTTCTTTTACAACTTCATGAGGGCTATGAGCATGAACATACGTGTTGGGTAAGAAATATATATGAGTAGTAAAAAGAGAAACATTTTGGAGAGTTTATTGTCCATCTCTGGTCCCCGAGATCACGTGTTTGAATAGTTTTGTAGGGTCTGAGGTGTAAGATAATTTGAATGTTGGGAAATTCTTTTTCAAGTCATTTTGAGATTCAACATTCTAATAATGTTGATAATTGTGAACATTTCTGCTATTTAATTATTCAAACATTTTTATTGGGAGTGTCAAATTTTTAATACTTGCGGGGTTTAGCATTGGAATTTACCAACTTTCAAAATATCATAGAAAATTTCACAGTTGAAATGAATTAAAATATTTACAAATGACAAAAACAGTAACACTTTCCTGCCTCCTAGCATATGAAAACAGAGGGGATATGCAAAGTTCCCAGTTGAAATTTCATTTTAAGTGAAAGGAAATTTTAGCAATGGAATTCCCTTTATTTACAGTCTCTCAAGTTTTTCTGTGGTACTTGTGACCAAATTAGTTCTAGGGGGAAGGGTGGTTCTTATATATAAGCCAATGTGCACTTTTGTAAGGAAAAATTTGAACGCTATTGCAGATAAGTTTAATAATTAAATGGAAAACACCCTTAGGACTCCTAGAAGTGAGACTCTGACCTCCTGGCTGTACTGACCATGTGCTTGGTTTCCTCTATTCTCCAGATGGGATTTCCTGATTTTTCTGTAGCAGCTAGAAAATGTCCCTGGGTAGTATGTTATTTTATATGTTGACATAAAACATACCTTCTTTAATTTCATTTTTGTCACAAATATACATTTTAAAAATTATGTCAAACGTATGTTTACATTTTGGCTTTTCTTCCAAAGGGTTAAAACTGGGCTAAAGACTAGAGGGGAGGCAGGCACCTGGGAGCTAACACCCATTGGCAGCCTTTTGTAATACATAATTTGCCTAAAATTGCGCGCTGAGCACAAGCTTTTGTTTTCTAATTGATTTACGGTTTGAGCCTCTTTTACCTCATCCCCTACTGTCCTACACACGGTGCCAGCGAGTACATTACAGTGAGCGATGATAAATTACAGTGCACTTGTGATGCCAATGCGTCAAGAGTAAAAACTGCATGCTACATGGAGCTTCGTGCATTAACAGTGGTGCGGAGACACATCCACAGCAGAATTTCATTTGTATCTCAAATAACCATTTGTTCATTTGATCACTTACTGCAATCTGTCTATCAGACTGTAATTGAAATTGAAGATTAAAATTACACTGTTACAGCTTTTAATTTCTTAATTGAGACAAAGTTTTTAAGTGCTTAAAAGGTCTAAGGGAGGGACGTTGTGAAGAGAGGATATGAAACATATAACATTTTCTCGTAAGTGTGAAGTTTTGGATATTTTTACCAAATGTTCTTTTGTCCAGAAAAAAAAGTAGTAAGATTTACATATGCTGATCTCTGTTTTATCTTTATCTTATTTGTTTTAAGATCTTATTTTATATCTTCTTTTATCTTACTTACTTTATAATCTCATAAAAACTATACTTTCCTGGATTTTCTGTGCTTGATCCACATTTGACATGTTATGATTCATTTGCACATAATAAGTTGATTCTTATGAAGTGATTTAAGTGAGAGGTGAGTGAAAGAACCTTTAGTTTATTAGAGTGCCTTTAATTGTTCCCATTTTGATACCACAAGAAATTTGAAATCTTTTTCTGAAGGCCTGTGTGGCACATCGTGGCTCGAGGTATTAGGAAAGGTCAGGAGGAGCACCTGATTTGGGAGGCTGTGCTTCTGTTTGGCGAGGGTGTGCCTGCCTTTTTGTAAAATCAGTCCACCTTAAATTTTATTTTGTACGGTGTCTATGGGTGCTAGTATCGAAATATGAAGAAGCAGATTTATGGCGGCTGCTGGGCACAACAAATTAAGTTGACAGTGATGTATGAGAGCATAATAGCACGATGATCCCTCAGTAGCGCGGCTGGACGCCTCCTGCTTCATTTGGCTCTTGTTAGGATCTGTTAGGCAGCTAAATAATGAAATTCTGCTGACTGATTTCTGTTTTTCCTTTTTCTCTTTTCACCTCTGTTTTCTAAAACTTCTAATTCCCAGACCCATCCTCATGCCAACAAACTGCCCTTGAAGGATTCTTTCACTTATGAGGACTACAGGTTGGTGTGGGCTGTGTGTGCGAATGTGTGTATGTGTGTGTGTGTTGGGGGTGGTTTCTAAGTGAATGTGGGATCTTGGAAGTGAGGGAAATGGTTCAGTAAGAAGTGACCTGCTGTGACCGTTTAAAACATCAAAACAGATAGTCTTTTAGAAGTTATAATGAACAGCTTGGATAAGTATCGGCATTTTAATAGCCATGATGCCACGTAGAAATTGCCATTAACCTGTAGTGGTAGGGGATTATTGAGGTAGCCAAATGCTACTTAAGAGTAACATTAGTGTTGGGTGGTCCTAAAGACATATTTTTCATATTTAAAAATGGCCATATTAGTGTAAAATAGGGGGTTTTTAACGAAAAGATTTAATTCACCGCACAATGTAATAAAGCCCCCACATTTTGCATTTCATAACAATTCTTAGGGGATTCTGATCAGCAACTGGTTTTATCGTTTGCTTTTCTTTGGGGCTTAACATGAGTGCAGAGTCAGCATTTGGGGAGAAGCGGGTAGAGTTGGTTTGGGGAAGGAGGTTTTGTGGAAGGGCCTTGAAACCTGTGCACAGGTTTGCCTTCCTGCTTCTTTCTTCCTGTGAACACCTCCCTTAATCTCTTACCCCTGCTCTTCCTCTGGCTTTCCTCTTCTGTTCATTTCCCCTTCATCTCTCACTGCCCCCAAAGCTTAGATTTAGTTTTTAATGATAATGAAAGCCAACATTACCTTTGGTACTGAGGAAAAGGCTTTTAAAATTTGTGAGAGGTCAGCTGAAATTTCTGGTTGGGTTGTTTCTTACTGCAGTTAGCTTTTAAATATTTCAACCTTAAATCACCATTTTTCTTATTGTTATAGGTGGGCAGTCTCTTCTGTTATGACACGACAAAACCAAATTCCCACAGAAGACGGTTCCCGGGTGACCCTGGCTCTGATTCCTTTATGGGACATGTGTAATCACACCAACGGCCTGGTAACTAACCATCTCCTTCCTCCTTCCTCCTCCTTCCTTGGGCTGTGTTGCTGTGTTTGTCTGGGAGGCTGTTGCTGATCTTTCAAGTGGATGGACACTCCCACACCATCATATTCTCCCCTCTGTCTTCCTCCAAAAGGAGCAGAAAAGACCCATTTCTCCCCACCTTCCACAAATAGAAGCTAGTGTTTTCTTTTCACTCTGTTAATGCTGAAAATGAGGAATTTGAGTCTGATACCATTTTGAAAAACCACAGTGAGCTACATTTATTTGCTAAGCCATACATAATTCCAGCTTAAATATTCACTTTCTTATCTTATTGTACCACCGATTAAACCAAAGTTTTTTTTTAATTCTTTTTAAAGTACTCATTTATTGCAAAAAAATGTTTTTTCTCATTTTCCTTTTTTTTTTCTTGCTGACTTTGTTTCCCCTTCTGTACTTTTCTCTGACTCTTTCTTATCCCCGTCCCTTCCCTGATAGGCTGACAAATCCTTGACGGTGTTTATTAACCTGCTTTTGTTCAGGAACTGATACTCACTTTCCCTGGTGTAGAGGGACAGGCAGGAAGGGGAACTGCACCTTTGCCTCTTGGCCCTCAGTTGGCATTACCAGATAGGAGATAGGACGAGAGAATATGGAAATTTTATTATTGTTGTCAGTCTCTCTGTTTCTCAGCATTCTTTAGATTCTAAGCAGCAGCATAGGTTGAAGTGCTCTCTGTGCTGAGATGGTTGTCTGAGAAAGATTTCCTGATATTAATAAGTAGAAATAGGATATGTTTCAGAATGTTTTGAGTTTTTAAACATTGTTATCCTAGTATACTTGTTGGTTAGTTTTTTGTTTGATTTTCTTAATATCAGCTTTCTTTGTTATTATTAGCAGTGTTATAAATAGACAAAAGAAATGCTGTAAATGATTATTTCACATCTAATTCCACAAAATGGCCAGAACACATGTAATGTGTGCCAGACACATAAGATAAAATATCATAGTGCTAATTTGGGAAGGTCTAGCAACAAGTAAGATCTCGAATCTTAAAAATATTTAAATTATATCAAGAAAGAATAGTTTTGCTTTTAGAATTACATTTTTGCCTTAACTTAGATATGCTTAATTTAATTAGCATGTTTTCTAAACTGTTTTTATTAGAATGTAATTTTATATTTTTTGTTCTTTTTTTTCCTTCAGAGATATTTTAACCTGATCATAAGCTGTATTAAAAAAAATTTCAAACAGCTTTTAATATCTGACTATAGTATTTTTTTCCTTTTGGATTAGATCATTGACTCCCAAACTTGATTGATCATTAGAGCTTATTTTTTTATTTTTCTGTTTTTTTTTAAGTATATGCCTTATTTTAAACGAACAGACTTAACACAGAAACCTCTGGAGTAAAGAGAGAGGTCCCAACAGCCCCAGCATCTGTGGTGCACTTGATGCCTCCAGGTTACTCTAGTCCCTGGCTTTATTTGAACCTTTCTCATTTTTTTGCTGTTCATGGACATTGTCATGCAGATATGTGCTGGGTTTTATTTTGCTTTCACGTAAATGGAATATAATGATTCATTTTTTTCTTCCCTAAAAGTTAAAAAAAAGAAAAAAAGAAAAGAGAAAAGAAAAGGCTTAGATTATCTTAAAATAAAAATAATGAATTGATGATAACTACTGCTTATTTTCCCTAAGCCTATTCTAATAGTTTTTAAACGTACCATAGTGTGGCAAAAAATTAGTAACCGTTTAAAAGGTTTATTCAAGATGCTGGTACTTTTTTTTTGTAATGGTTATTTTCCCTACATATTTAACTCTTGTACCTTTGCTGAACCATTTCTAATTTTAATTATAAGATTTTATGGGAAATTTACTATGGCAGAATTTAAGAAATTCTGTTTTTAACACTATAAAGTTACATATTATACACATTAACAGTTAATGTCTTTTTTAAAATACAGTACCTAAATACAAGGCTCAGTTTTTCAGACGAGATTTTGTGTGCGTGTCTATCCTGATGATCTTTTTCTTATTGTCATTCTATCCTGACTATCACTGAGGGAGTAAGTAGGAATTTGTAACCCAGCAACACTGTCTGCTTCTAACAATGTACCCAAAACCTGATTATAGTAGTAGAAACCAAAGAATCAAGTTGGTATCAGTAACTACAAACCAATAACAGCAAGGAAATATAGAAGGAAATTAAAAAAGGCTGAGTGAACACCTAAAGATTCTGGTGAATATTAACTAATTTCCTAGCCAGTTGGAAAAACATATGTAGAAATGGTTATAAGGTATTATACTAACTATAAGAAATAATATGTCTTTATATCTTGCATGATTTATCCAATGTTAGCATAGCATAAGCAGCAGGTTTTCTTTCTTGAGGTTGTTCAGTTTATTTGAGAAGGATCCTTCCAAGTGGTTTATGGGCAATGGTATTAGTTCCAATACATACGTATTCTGGAGTAATCAGTCTTTGCGTTGGAATATGTGGCTCTACTAGGCAGCTGAGAATTCAAGCAGAATTGAGGGAAGCTATTTTTGAAGATCTTTCCATTCATGTACTTAAGAAAAACGGAAAACATTTAGATGTAGATGGGTCTTAGCCTCAAAGTAAAACCTAAATTTTTACAGTATTGGCCAAGGCCCCTGCACAGCCTGTCCCTATAACCCCCAACAGATGTGACTCACCTTGGGTTCTTCACTCTTGCTCAGACACCAGCACGTGCCCACTTCAGGGCCTTTACACTTGCTGTGCTAATGCCTGAGAGCCCAGAACTTGCCATTCCCAGGACTCGCAAACCTCCGGCGCGGCTGTACCTTCCACCTTGCAAACCCTCCTCCTGTCCTGTTGGATTTCCGTCCTTTGTCCGTACCCTGTGTCTTACCTACTTAGTTTTGTATATCATTGGTTTACCTCCTTCCCCATTAAAATAGCAGTTCTAAGAAGAACAGATTTTTCTTTTTGTTTTTTTCATTGTTGTGTTCCAATGTGGGTATTTTTTTTAATGAATTCATTAAATGAATATGAAAACCTATGTCTGGGGAAAAAAGACCAGAGAGAAGTAAACTAAAATGTTAATGTGATTGTGACCTTTAATGTCCTTTAAAAAAAAATATTCTCCAAATTTTATTTGATAAGCCTATATTACTTTATCCTTGCCCCCACCAAAGAAAGCATTATGATAAGCACTTGCAGAAAATCTGAAAAATACAAAAACAAAGAAAATTTTAATGATCTGAAATCCTCATTCAGTTTACATCTTTAGGGATGTGTGTGTGTGTGTGTGTGTGTGTGTCATGGTCTTCCTCCTATATTACTTTCATTATGTAAATTAAACTGGAATACAACTGTAGACCTAGCTGGCTAGGTGTGTCACAGAGCCCAACACAGGTGAGAGTGATGGGTGCACCATGCATAGGCCCTGGCCCCCACTTGCTGGTGTGTGCTTGTACCCATCTCCTTGTGCCCCCTTCTCCAGCATTGTCAGTGGCCTCCAATTGGCTAGGCTCCTGTCCCATCCCCACTCCTGTGGGGCTGTCCTCAGCTCCACATGTGCAGTTATGTTTTTATTTACTTTTTTCCCTGTATCTGTCTCTCACTAGATGTCCCTGTGGGTGGGGACAGAGGCTTTTCATGGTGTTTTCTAAGTGCCTAGCTTAGGGCCTGGCATAGAATGGGCACTTAGTAAATATCTATGAAAGGAAGTCAAATAAGGGCAAGAAAAGGAGCACATGGAAGGATGTTAGCCCTTCCTCTTCCATTCTGGGCTTTGGGCTGGGACTGGTCAGTGACTGAAGATTCCTGGTTTCCAGGGGTTCCTGTCAGAGGGCCTTGCTGAGCAGTGGGGTCCCAACAGCCCAGGAATGCCTCTGTGGTCAGTCACCTGTTCTGGGCTTCCTGTCTAAATAATAGATGGGTATTCCCAAGGAGAACAGAGACTCATAATACAGGCTCTGGCTGGCTCTGCTCTCAGGCACGGGGGGAGCTAGATCTGTGGTTCCTTGTGTTTTGAGAAATCTTTAATGCTCCAGGTTATTTGCTCAACCTCAAAACATTCTGCCCTTGCTGAGAAAAGGCTGCAGGAGATGGCAGGGACCTTGCCTGTTTATATGAAAGAGTTACTACTGGCATGAGAAGCCATTTCTTAAGCCTAAGCCTGTCTCTGAGGTTACTGAGAGTGGGAGATACCTGTAAAATATCCTTAAATACCCATCCTTTCTGTATCATCTCCCCAACTTTCCTTCTCCTTCCCTTCACTGCTTTCCTGTTTATGCTGCAGGCAGGCCCTTGTCATAAGGCCACTGACAACCAGGAGTTCCTGGACTTTTCCCTGCTGGGAGTTCACAATAAAGGACAATTTCTTATTTCATACTTTGTTATCAGGGTGATGTTTTGGGGTTGTATGGGGCAAGAACTTCATGGGGCTGATTTTAATCCAAATAAAGTGTTTAAAATGTTCTGCGAGTGAAAATGTAGAATACTTGGCCTCATTTACTTCTTATTGCAGCATATTGCTGGTCTTTGCAGGTCAGAAGTATGAAAGCTTCTAGACATATTGTTGACAAACAATTGGTTCTGGGGATATGAGGTTTAAAGGTTAGTGTTACATGGCCTTCCTTCCCAAAATGTCATTGCCTAGACTCAAAAGTAATCTTTTGAATACAATATGTTGATAATTTTTTTTTCATTTTTTTTGTTACATACATGTATTTTATTATTCTTCATTGCATTATTTCCCCACCCCCACCCCTCAGTGGTAAGACAGAATTGATTTACAGAAAAGAATACAGAAAACACTAAAGCTCCTGGTAGAGGGAGAGAATTCAAGTTGGGAGAGAGAAGCTCTCTCCCTTCCTCTCCCGGTCTTTCCCCGGCTCCTCCTTTAGGCCTTTAGCCTCGGGGTCTATATAGGTGTATGGGCTCCTTGGTCAGGAAACGAATGAATACAGTCCCTTCCGCCGGGGGCAAGGTGAATGAGTGTATCAATGAATGGATACAGTCCTCTCATGGAATTGAGGCCTAGGAAATTCACAAGAAATTGACCTAGGCATAGGAAATAGGGGTTCCACATTTAGTCCTAAGTGTAAAGTGAAGGAGACACCAAGGCACAGGTGTCTCCTCAGCAGCATACAACAAATCTTAATATATTTAAATAGATAGAAGTACATATTCTCGGACTAAGGTGGAATTAAATTAGAATTCAATGACAAGTGAAAATCTGAGACACTTACAAATACGTGGAAATTAAAAGGAGCAGTCCTAAATAGCCAGTGGGTCAAAGAAGAAATAACAAAAGAAATGAGAAATTGCTTGAAATGAATAAAAAAGAAGAGGCATCCTAAAACTGATGTACTACAACTGAAATAGTCTTTAGAAGGAAATATGTAGCTGCAAATGACTTTTAAAAAAATTCAAATCAATATCTTAACTTCCACCTTAAGATGCCCCCCCAAAAAAAATGAAAAAGAAAGATAGATCAAGCTAAGCCTGAAGAAAGCATGAGGAAGAAAGTGAAAAAGATTAGAGGAGAAATTCACAAAACAGACCAGAGAACAGAACAGAGAAACAAGAGGAAAAAAATCAGTGAATGTTTTATGAACATTAAAGTGTGTATGTTCCTCATACTTTTATTATCCTAGTTGTCAGGCACAAATATCATTAATTTTATTCCTTGCATTTCTACATCCCACTCTCACTAGAAATTATGCATGGCAGACAGATTTTCTCATTGAATGCAAGTCTTCAGCAATGTATTCTATTCTATGGCTATCCCTGCACTGGTCCTTTATCTGCTTATCAGTGTTAGCCTACTCAGGATGCTATAACAAAATACCATATAGATCGAATGGCTTATGCAAATTAGATATTTATTTTCACAGTTCTGGTAATTGGGAAGTCCAAGATCAGAGTGCTAGCAGATTTGGTGCCTGGTGAAGGTCTGGGTTCTGGCTCATAGTTAGCAGTCTTTTTGCCATGTCCTTACATGATGAAAATCGTCAAAAGAACTTCTGGGAACTCCTTCTGAAGAGCACAATATTCATTAGGGCTCCATTCTCATGACCTAATCACCTTCCAATGGCCCCAGATACTAATACTTTCATATCAAAGGTTTTATTGAGGATTATATTTCAACATATGAATTTGAGGTGGGGCACAAACAACTATAGCATCATTCTCCAGTTATTTGCTAAAATCACTTATTTTGGGATTCCCTTCCCATTTTGTGTATTGTTATCAGTTTTTGTCATTTAAAAATTTTTATTCTTTTTAATTTATTGAAAAATGTATGAATGCATATGGTTGTCATTTTGAACTCAAATTCCTTACTAGGTTTATTATATATTATGTTGCCACAGAATGGATATTCTTGACTCTCATAAGAGTGTTAGTAATTTCTATTTTAAATATGAACATATTATTTGTTTTAAACATCTTTATAATACCTAACCAGTTGCTTTGGCTTCTACTATTACTGTCTGTGGGGAAGAAATTTTATAAAACACAATGTAGAAATGAATTAAAGCCTACATATGACTGAGAGATATGGATTGGACAAGTTGCTATGTGCTTACCACATATGTTCAGAATTTAAAAGCTAAACCTTTCTATGTGTTATTGATATAATGTACTCAGCCCTAATATGAAGCTAATTTATGGCTTTCATATGAAGGCTAAAACCCAATTATAGCACAAGAATATGGGGAAAAGGGAAAGGGAGGGGAGGAGAGGGGAGAGGATGGGTGGAGGGAGGTCAGTTGGTGGGATCACACCTACGGTGCATCTTAGAAGGGTACTGGCGAAACTAATAAATGCACAATATCAATGTCTTCATATAGTGATTAAGAAAATGCCATGAAGGCTATCTCTAAAAGTATGATCAAAATATTTCAGATTGTATATGAAGTCAGCACATTGTGCCCCATGATTGCACCAATGTACACAATTATGATTTAATAAAATTATTAAAAAAAGAAGTACTAAAATAAAATGTTATATTTCACTAATACATATTTTTAATTAAAATTTTTGTTCTTTTATGTGTGTGTCCACTTACATCTTAGAGTACTTCAATACAAACTAAATTCAAACAAGAATGAATATGTTAACTTTTAGCCTTTAATATTGATTTAGTTTTATTTTACAAGAACAACATGGTACCATATTGTGTTAGTACTGATCACATCAACACAGAATTGTAATACTTCTATATCTACAGCTCAAAATTCTCTCACTAAATAGTCTAATATGCAAGTGCTACTATGTTAAAAAATACGCTGAACTATAAATCTTCTGTGCTTCAAATTGTGACAACAAAAAACTCCTATCTGCCATATCATCAGGCTACACTCATTATGTATTGCACCATAATCAAAATAAGATTAAGGAATAAATGAACCAATGTTAGTTTATTCCTTAATTATAAAGATACAGTTTGCAAATTGGAAAAATAATGACCCATAAAGAAATACTACTCTATTGACAAATTTATATAATCAAAGCCTCTTAATTTTATTTAACTTGATAAATTTTAGAAGACCAGTATAAGTAATTATGGCATAAAATATCAGAAATTATTTGCATGTGGTATTTGATCATTTAAATTGTCTTTAACCATCACTGATATTGTTATCAACATCTCGATCACTGCCTCATCCACTTGAGAGGAAACCGAGGATCAAAAGACTTTAACTCCAGTTCCGTCACTAACTGATATGATCATTATTTGGCTTGCTTTACAGATTTATTTAACTTTACCTGTCTGAATTTTGGGTTTCTTGTATATATAAAATAAAAAATAATATTTAATCTGTCCAACGCAAAGAGATTTTGCATCGTTACATGAAATATTAATACTTTATATAGGAAGGCATTTTGAAAAATATCATTTCTGACATGGGAAAATATTGCAAAACAGTAGAGATTATTGAGTTATATATATGCAGGTAGAGTCTCATTTATAGGAGAAGACATCCTTCCACTGTCATATATCTTGCTAAATTTAAGAAATTTAAGAATTAAAGACATAATTCCTTATATTTATAAGAATTGTTCATTATATAACTTTAAAGTCAAAATCATTAATATTTTATTTATTTCAAAACAATTCATAACCAAAGATATTATTTTAGAGCTCCTGTTTTACCTTTACCTTTAAATACATTATTTCTCAGTATAAACATGAGACTGTGGATTTTAGAATTATAAGTGTCAGGAAAACATTTTTATTCTCCATGAACTAGAAAGTAGAATATTTTTATCTCCAGACAATAAACCCTAGAACCAGTCGATGCTAGGACTGAGTCTTACCTCTACAATGTACCACTTACACCTCTTACACCTGACCTGCTTGCTCATGACAATGAAGACAGTAGCTACTTAAAATACAAAGCTATGTGGGAGTTAAGTGAAATATTGCATGGGAAGCACTTAGTACAGAGGTCTGGGACAAGTAACTGCTCAATAAGTGTGACCAAAGTCAACAAAGAAAAGGGATATTAAACCTGGTCACTGAGGTCAGCACTATCTTAAAAGTGAATAATCATGGGCTCCAGTATGAGCATGCCTATTAAATAGTTTTTATTGTGTTCTGAATTGTATGCTGCAAATAATTATGTCTGAGAGAGCTTTACAGAGTCTAAAATACACTACAGTTGGAAAAAAAGGGTGCTTAGCCTTTGATTTGACCACACAAACGTTTACATTTTTCACTGAACTTTGAGCCGAGTTTGTTAACCAGGCAGTATTCAAATTCCTCTTTTTCAGAAATTTCTTCCATTCTCTTCCTGTCATCTTGCCTGTTCCAGCCTTTTGCTTCGTGTGTCTTCTCTATTTTCAGACATCTACTTTCAGTTCAGAAACTTACGGGTTTCTTTTCCTTTTTCTTTTCTTGACATGGTCTATGTAAGTTTCAAATTCTCTGCCATTCTGGATTCATGAAACCTCCACTTCTAGGCAGATGTTCTCTGCTAACTTATTTCCCTAAGCCTATCCCCAATCACATAGCTCACATGAGCTATGCTGGCCCTCTGCCTCTCTGAAAAAAACAAAATGAAAATGTGGTTTTATTGCTTTGTCCCACAAAATAAGTTTTTATTGTACAGTAGGCAAATAGTTTCAAAACCTGGCTGTATACCAGAAAGCATGCTTAGATGGCTTTTAGGTTTTATGTATTTTTTTGTTTGTTCTTAATCATAAATTGCCAGATTCCATTTCAAAACTACTGAAATGGAATCTCTATGCATGGGATCCAGGGACCTGTATTTTTAAGCATGGCTCCTAGGGTTTCTCATGCCACCATCAGGCCACAGAATTGTATTTGTGGAAATCAATGTAGCTGATATTTATTCAACACCTCCATACCAATACAAAGGGTATACAAGCATGGATTTTCTAGTGAATTACCAGGATAAAACAGTGTGTGACACTTTTATATTAGCTTCACTATATTTAAAATGTAGCTAACCATAGTTTTTATAACTATTTCAGGCTTCTTTCTTCTTGAGTTTTGGGCTTGTTCTTTGTTCCTAACCCAATTTTTACAAAATTCTCAGGGCCAACACGTATATGTACAAGTCATGCATGATGCCTAATTTAAACCCTAAAGAAATTCTATTTCTCATGTCACATAGTGGAATATTACTGTATTCTCTGATGATTTCTGTGATTGCTGTACAAAATTATTGTTAAACCCACACACATCCTCTAAACTAGAGAAAGCAGGATTAACTGATTGTATACCAATCAGTGTCATCTCCTCTTTTACTTACTATGTTCAGAAATAGCAGCGTAGGGTTGAAATCTTATTAACACAGTTATAGTTAACTGCAAAACACTGGCCATCGATGGTAGCTATACCAAGTATAGTCACAAAACCCTTCTTTTTCTTTAAAAAAACAATTATAAGCTTTTGTAAGGTTTATGGTTCATAGTTTCATCTTTTTTTGTGAAAAAAAGCCTCCCTTCTTGAGTCATTTAAATAGAGTCATATTTATTTTTCTTTCACATGTTATTTTAAGTATTCTGTATTAACCAGGGAATAGAGTCAGAGCTTCTAGTCTTCCTCACCACTATCTTAGTATTCCACTTTTCTATAGATCAGCTTTTACCAAAAGAAGATGTCCAGTATTAACTCATTTTTTTCTCTTCCTTCCTTACTTAAACTCGATATCCGCATTATTCTGAGTAGGTTTTGATAATATTCTCTTCATGTGATCCTTCCAACATATTCTTGATCTGTCTCTCAGACTTGAAATGCCCATCAGAATCATTATTCAAAATTAGGAGGATATGTTTGAGAGTATGAAAATGGCCTAGATAACTTACAAGTGCCTTTCACAGAAAGTTAGTAATCAAAAGTAATGGCTTTCAGAGAGAGGCATAGATTTTGGTTTTGACTATGGTAATATCAGCATGTAAACAAATATGCCTATTGAATAATTTGAAGTATTAATTATTTATTTTCTAGATTTATTATTTAATACATCTGTGGGTATAAAACTTTGAAATTTGTGTTATTAATTTAATCAAGCAAGAGTAAGTTTATCTAAACTAATCATGCATAAATAAATTGTATTCTAGAGTAAAGTACATATTTCACTCCTTTCTCTCAGCCTTCAAACGCCTTCATGTGTTCAAATCCTGTGGCTCTAATTACAAGTTTGGACATGTTTACTTGGTTGGTTATTCAAATTCATGCCAATAATTGAGTTAAAGGTACTTTCATGCTCTGTGAAAGAAGAAACTGCCCTCTTACACTTGCCTGAAACTACGTATGTATTCCTCAAGAAATACAAGTGAAGATGGAGTACCAGAAGGATTGCCTAGCTGAGCTCTCCTAGAATGACTGGAGGAAAAGAAAGAACCCAGACATACTTGGCATGGAGACCATACTCAGAGTCATAGCTCAGGGAGCAGAGTGAGCAAGTGGTGAGCTGGGTACAGTGTATGATCCAGAGTAGTGAATACCTGATGAATTAGGCAAGTGGTTTAAATGGGCAGAGATCACTGGCTGCCCATAGTGACCTGAGATAAGAGGAAGCCTTTCCAGAGTTTTCATTTGTTGGGGGTTAGTTGCACATAGAATGGAAAGCTTGGAAGAGTGGACAGACTCTAACGGTATACAGAAACCAGATTTGAATGCTGGTTGGAGTAGTTTTGCCATAGTTTTGGTGTCTGGTGATGTAGTCATACTGAGAATGTCTCAATGGCCAGGGGGCTGCCATTGTGGGAAGGTCCTTAGAAGGACTTAGCAGGTGCCTAAAAGTCAGCTGTTTTAATTCTTCCTGTTGGGATCAGAACTCCACTGTTCAGACAAGCTGAGGGACTGCTGCATCCCATGGGAACTGGAGTCAGGGGTAACTGAGACCAGCTCCTGAAAGATACTTGTGAGCTTTGAGATCCCAACACAGCAGGTCTGAATGCTGAGGAAATAATCAGGCGATCACCAAAGGCAACTAAGTTTGGAATAAGGACCGTAGAGGTTGCTGGCTGTGCTCTCTGTCTCCTAAAACACAGTGCTTCATAGTGTCCTAGAGACACATTGCAATATACTGTCATCAAGAACAAGGACTTCTGTTTTAAAAAAAGGAGGCAGTCAGTACAAAGGAGGACAAGAAGGCAAACAAGAAGAAAGAATATGTGAGAAGGAACCAACAGAAAAATTCAGGTAACATGAAAAACACAAAACAGAAGAACTCCCATAAGGGACCATGAGGCAGCTGGTCCAGAAGACTCCACCTATAAATAATTAATGTAATTGACAGAAAGGGAATTTAAAATATGGATAATAAAGATGATAAAAGTAATGGACAAAAAAATGGAAAGACAGAAGCAAAACTTGGACGAGAAGCATGTAGAATGTAGAAAGGATGTGGCAGACCTTAAATGAAAGAGACAATGTAAAGATGCAGTAAAAAAGTCTCAAAAATGGGTTAGACCATGAAGAAGAAAGAACCTCAGAGCTAGAAGATAAAGTTTTTGAGTTAATGTTGGTAGTTATGGGGCAGAAGGAAGAGAGAGAAAGCAGAACAGACGCTTTGAGAACTACTAGATTACATAAAGCATTCAAATATATGAATAATAGGGATTCCTGAGGGGGAAGAAGATTGTCCTAAAGGAATGGAAGCCTTCCTGGAGACCATGATAAAGGAAAACTTCCCAAGTTTTACTAAAGACCCCGACACACTCCTTTCAGATTGATATCAAATCCTGGGTCACTTCAAACTCAGTGTCTCTCCAAGACACATTGTAATGAACCTGTCCAAAGTCAAGATGAAAGAAAAAAATTCTACAAGCACCCAGGAGTAAGCACCAACTGATCTACAGAGGTAGAGCCATTAGGATGACAGCAGGCATTTCAACAGAAACCTTCCAGGCCAGAAGATTATGCTCATCCACTTTCAACATTCTTAAACAAAACAATTTTCAGGACATAATTCTGTATCCTGCTAAAATAAGCTTCAAAATTGGAGAAATCAAATCTTTTGAGAATATACAAACTATGAGGAAATTTGCCACAGTAAGACCAGCTCTACAGAAAGTACTTAGACCTATTCTCAACATTGACCACCACAATGTATCACCAGCAAAGTAAACACAAAGAAGTTAAAGATAAAAACAATGCTTCCACAATGGCCCAAAGGATAAAACTACACAAGGGATTTTCACAAATTAACAGGAATAGAACTCCACCACACTTACCATTTCTCTCAATAAATGTCTATGGACTGAATTCACCACTGAAGAGGCACAGGCTGGCTGATTGGATAAAAAAGCACAAACCATCCATATGCTACTTCCAGGAAACACACTGAGTCTTGAAGGACAAATCAAAACTCAGGGTCAAGGGATAGAAAACAGTATTTCAAGCAAATGGAAATCAGAAGAAAGGAGGGGTTGTAATGTTTTCAGATACAAGCCTATTTACATCAACTAAAGTTAAGAAAGACAATAGACCCTTTATACTAGTCAAAGGAACAATTCAACAAGAAGACATTTCAATTTTAAATATTTATGCAGCAACGTAAATGTTCCCAGATTTATGGAACATAACTTGATAGGTCTCAGCAAGGTGATATTCTATAGCACCATGGGGACTTTAAAACCCCTCTGACAGAACTGGACAAATTATCTGAATAGAAACTAAACAAAATCAGAGGAGTTAAATGTTACCCTAAAACAAATGGGATTAATAAACATATACAGAACACACCATCCCAAAGCTGAGGAATACACATTTTTCTCATTAGCCCATAGTGTGTCCTTCAAAATTGACTACCTCCTAGGATACAAATCAAACCAAAAAAAAAATTAAAATAACAGAAATTACATTATACCTTGTATATCCTCAGACCGCAAGGCAATACAGGTAGAACTCAACTCCAACAAAAACATTTATCTCCACACAAAGACTTGGAAATTAAGCAACTTTATGCTGAATGATAGTTGGGCTCAGGAAGAGGTAAAAGAGGAAATAATTAAATTCCTCAAAATAACCACAATGTAGACACAAGTTATCACAACCTGTGGGACACAGCAAAAGCAGTCTTAGGAGGAAACATTATCACATTAGATGTCTACATTTGAAAAAACAGAAAGAGAGTACATCAACAAACTCATGAACCATTTATGGAATTGGGGAAAAAAAGAACTCTAATCTCAAACCCAGCAGAAGAAAAGAAAAGAGACAAAATTAACAGAGATCAATTAAATTGAAAACAAAGAATCATTCAGAAAATTATCAAAACAAAAAGTTGGTTTTTTGAGAAAATAAATACAATTGATAAACCTTTGTCCAGATTAACTAGAAACAGAAAAGTAAAATCTCTAATATCCTCAATCAGAAACAATAAAGGAGAAATAACAACAGATGCCACAGAGATGCAAGGGATCATCTCTGAGTTCTACAAAAAACTCTGTGCCTGAGGCGGCACCTGGGGCTCAAATGAGTAAGACGCAGGTCCCATATGCCAGAGGTGGTGGGTTCAAACCCAGCCCTGGCCAAAAACTGCAAAAAACAAATAAATAAACGAATAAAAATAAAAAATTCTATGCCCAGAAAATTGACAATGTGGAGAAAATATATCAATACCTGGAATCACACCCTGTCCCTAGACTTAATCAAGAAGAAATAGATCTCTTCAACAGACTGATTTCAAGAACTGAGATCGAAGAAACAATAAGAAAAAAAATCTCCCAACAAAGAAAATCCTGGAGCAGGTGGCTTCAGACCAGAATTATATCAAACTTTCAAATAAGAGCTTATACCCATACTACAGAAAATATTCAAAAGAATTGAGAAGGAAGGAATCTTCCCTAACATATTCTGCAAAGCAAACATCACCCTGATTCCAAAATGAGGAAAATATCCAAGTATAAAGGAGAATTTCAGAACAATTTTACTAGTGAAAATAGATGCAAAAATTCTTAATAAAATCCTAGCCAATAGATTACATCTACACATTAAAGAAATCATTCAACACAATCAAGTAGGTTTCATACCAGGGATGCAAGGCTGGTTTAACATACTCAAGTCCATAAACATAATTCACCAAATCAACAGAAGCAAAAACAAAGACCATATGATCCTTTCAGTAGATGCAGAAAAAGCATTTGATAAAATTCAGCATCCTTTTTTTAATTAGAACGCTGAAGAAAATAGGCCTAGGTGACATATTTCTTAAACTGATTGAACCCACCTATGACAATCCCACAGCTAATAATATACTGAATGGAGTAAAACTGTAAGTTTTTCCACTTACAACTGGAAGCACACAAGGCTGTCCTCTATCACCACTACTGTTCCACATAGTACTGGAATTTCCAGATAATAAAACCAGGTAAGAAAAGGAAATAAAGGGCATTCAAATGGGGGCATAGGAGGTCAAACTCTCCCTCTTTGCTGAGGATATGATTTTGTACTTAGAGAACCCCAAAGACTCAACCACAAAACTCCTGGAAGTGACCAAAATGTACCTTCATGTCTCAAGATATAAAACCAATGACCACAAGTCAGTAGCCTTTGTACATGCTAATAACATCCAGGATGAGAAGCTAATTAAGGACACAATCCCCTTCACAGTAGTTCCAAAGATAATGAAATACCTAGGAATATACCTAACAAAAGAGGTGAAAACCTCTTTAAAGAAAATTATGAAACCCTAAGAAAAGAAATAGCAGAATATTAACAAATGGAAGAACACACCATGATCATAGCTGGGAAGAATCAACATTGTTAAAATGTCTATACTTCCCAAGCAATCTACAGATTCAATGCAATCCCCATTAAAATGCAAACATCATACTTTCAAAATTTGAGAAAAAAAAAAAAAGTCTTCATTTTGTATGGAACCAGAAAAAATCTTGTATGGCCAAGGCAATTCTTAGCAATAAAAACAAAGCCAGGGGCTTCAGCCTACCATATTTTAGGCTGTATTACAAGGCCATAGTGATCAAAACAGCATGATATCAGCAGAAAAATAGAGAAATAGACATCTGGAACTGAATAGAAAACCACGAAATGAAACTAACATCTTATAGCCACTTCATCTTTGTTAAACCAAAGAAGAACTTACACTGGAGGAGAGAATCCCTATTCAATAACTGGTGCTGGGAGAACTGGATATCCACAGGTAAAATACCCAAACTGGACCCACACCTCTCACCACTCCCAAAAATTGATTTAAGATGAACAAAAGATGTAAATCTGAGGCATGAAACAATAAAAATCCTTGAATATAGTGTGGGTAAAACACGAAGTCATTGTACTGGGGAAAGACTTTATGAAGGAGACTTCGTGGCAATTGCACAATAACAAAAATAAACAAATAGGACTTAATGTAATTTAATAGCTTCTGGACAGCTAAGGAGACAATAACCAAAGCAGATAGACAGCCATAAGAATGGGAAAAAATATTTGCATTTTATGAGTTGGACAATTGCTTGATTACTATGATATACAGAGAACTCAAATTCATCAACATAAAAAAGTGTAACAATTGGGCAGCGCCTGTGGCTCAAAGGAGTAGGGTGCCAGCCCCATATACCAGAGGTGGCAATTTCAAAGCCAGCCCCAGCCAAAAAATTCCAGAAAAAAAAATTCAACAATCCCTTATATTAGTGGGCAAGAGAGGTGACTAGAAACTTCTCTAAATAAGATAGACGAATGGCCTACAAACATATGAAAAAATGGTCATCTTCCCTAATTATCAGATAAATGCAAATCAAAACCACGGTATGATATCCACTAACCCCAGTGGGAACGGCCCACATCACAAAGTCTCAAAACCACAGATAATGATGTGGATTTGGACAGAAGGGCACACTTTTATACTGCTGGTGGAACTGCAAAGTAATATAACCCCTTTGGAAGGAAATATGGAGAATCCTCAAAGAATGCAAACTCGACCTCCCATTTGATCCTGCAATTCCATTACTAGGCATTACCCAGAAGAAAAAAAAAGTCATTTTATCATAAGGACATTTGCACTAGACTGTTTATTGCAGCTCAATTTACAATTGCCAAACTGTGGAAATAACCTAAGTGCCCACCAACCCAGGATGGATTAACAAAAAGTGGTAGATGTATACCATGGAATACTATTCAGCCACTAAAAAATATGGAGACTTTACATGTTTTGTATTAACCTGGATGGAGTTGAAACACATTTTTCTTAGAAAAGCAGCACACGAATGGAGAATCAAGAATGCAACGTACTCAATTCTAATATGAGGACAATTGATGACCTAGTGCCTGGTGAGAGGTGGGGTAATAGTGGAGAAGAAAGAGGGAAGAAGGGAGGGGGTTGGGTGGATGATGGTGTGTGACATGTGTCTTGGAGGCAGGACACAAGAGGTACTTTACCTAAGAAATGTAAGTAGTGTAACCTAGTAGTCTGTACCCTCAATGAATACTCAACAGTAAAAACAAAATAAAAGTGAAGAACAGTCTAAAATAGTGTACTTTATTTGTATATGTGAGCATTTTGAGATAGAACTTTCTTATCCAATAATAGCCCAGAGAGTGGATCTTAGAGTTTCAGAGTTACCAGGCTTAACCAAAACACAATGGAATTTATATTATGGTGTTCTAGGTTTACAATATTATTTTTACAAGCTGAGTTAATAATACCTTCATATAGAAGTAGACATTGCAAACATTCTGAAGGAGACCACCTCACAGAAAATAGTGCACATAATTATTACTGAGCCTCATGCTCATGAGAAACAAATTCATTAAAAATTGGAGATGAGCCTATCACTCAAGGTTCCTAACATCTGGTAAACAAATATGATGTATACATAGATATTTGCAATGCAGTGTGGTAAGAGTTGTAACAGGGAGTAAGAGCAAGTAACTCAGCTATGAAAATCTGAGAAGTATTTATACAGGCACTATTACTCTGTGGTGGATAGTCTTTACTAGGCCTGTCAGAAAGCAAAGGTTATTGTAGAACAAGTGCACCTGATTTTTTTGCAGTTTTTGGCCTGGGCTGGGTTTGAACCCACCACCTCCGGCATATGGGGCCGGCGCCCTACTCCTTTGAGCCACAGGCACCACCCAGTGCAACTGATTTTTTAAGACAGGCTGTGGAAAAACACGGAAAATCTGACAAATAAGCAAAACGTTCTATTTGGCTGAAGTATAGGATATGTGTGTTGGTGATGTGAGAGAGTAAGGGGAATAGCAGCTAGAAATCCTGCCAGAGAGAAGTTGGGCCCTGTTTGTAAGGGACTGAGCATGCCACGCTGCCACCCTTGAACTTTGTTCCACGAGCAATGGTAAGCCATTGTAGACCTTTAAGGAAGATTGTATTTATAGTCTAGATAAGATTCTCTCGCTAGAGTGTAGAGGATATTTCAGAAGTAGGATGAGGCTAGAGACAAAGTGACAACAGGGAATTTGAAATATTCTATTACACTTCAGACACAGAGTAGGAATATAGAAAACGAGATATTTTGGAATGATATTTCTCCCTTATATCCCTTCAATTCTTTCTTCATGTATTGTTTCTTCAGTGTCTTCTTTCCAAACATCTTATTCATATGATTGGCATTCACATATAGTCATTTCTAGAATATTTTACTGGGCAAATCTGTTGATGCCATTAGATTGCTGCCATGCCCACATCCACATATAACTGCAGAAGCCAGATTGGGCTAATTTCACCAATAATTTAGATATAGCTAAATAACTCCCACTCATCTGCAGGTGGAATGATGAAGATGCTTTTTTGGGGGGGGGGTGCCAAATGTTGAAATTGTGTCATGATTTGGATGACACTCCCTTTACTATCAAAGTTAGCTAACAAACCTCACAGGTTCTTCCTCTCAGTTATCTGCAAAACTCTTGGTGAAAATTCTCATTGTACTGAGTTGTATTCTGTGGTATGATAAGGTAATGTTACCAGTAAAAGGATATAGTTTGTCTTGTCAAAATGATAAATACAGTTAACTGTACATGGATTTAAATAACCATTCTCATCTCCTAAGGTAGCCTAACACTTTTGAGCATATTTGCCTGAGTTAATGACAAATAATATTTTGACAGTGTCATGGACTTCTTTATGCTTGATGTGAATTAGTACATAGAAAAGTGTCAGCATTTTTTTTTTCATTCTTAGAGACCTTTCTCTCCTCTCCTTTATTTCACATACCTCTATGATTATTTTTTCACTTATAACTCTTTGTATGAATAAGGAGGCACTGGATCCTTTAATATGTAATTGGACACAGATTTGGTCCTGTGCGAATATGTAGTTGTTAAATCCAAATGCTAACATATTTCAGTAAAGAGAGTGGTGCTTAAAACCAACACTAGAGAGAAAAATGCAGTTTATGTTCTTTGGACTTTGTCCAGGAAACTGAGATAGGTTGATACCATTATTAAATATCTTTATTCCTTTCCATCTGCCAAAGTGTGTCAAGAGACTAATTTTTCCCTCACTTGATATTTTGGTCTATGTGCCATTTCCCATCAGACATTTCAAGTAGACATTTAAATGGACACAGTGTCATAATTCATAATATCTGCTTTGCACACAGCTGCTTATCTGCCATTATGACTTTGAACAAAGCCTACTTACTCTCTGACTTAGGTTACTTCCCTTTAAAAGTGGCAATAGCACATGGAGTTCTCTCTATTATGAGACTATATTTATTATTATTGTTAGTTGCAAAACACACTGAAAGAATCCCTTAAGAGATGGATTACTTAATTCTTAGAAAAGACTACAGGCCATGGTAACATGATAGCTAATTCATTATTTAACAAATATTTATTGAGCATCTGGCATTGCTGTGAATATAGCTGTTTTCATTAAATTGACAAAATGTCACATATTGGATGCAATGTTGAGGTTCTCTGTTTTTCAAAAGGTTCAAGAGAAGATCTGATTTTAAAATGCCTTATTTGATATGCATCTTACTACTTAAAAAACGTTAAACAAGTTACAGGCAAGCAGATGTTTGATTAGTTACAAGAAGGATCTGAATGGGAAGAAAAACAGAACTATTCAAAAAAATTACTGATAGACTTGCTAGTTATGTGTGCTGGTTGTCAATTGGCATACTCATACAGAACCAATTTTTGAAGTCTGATGGGGTTAATTACATAGTAGGTGGGAGATTGGATTACAAGGGGAAATGAGTATCAGATTCTTTAATTCTATTCATATTTATGTCCGTCTTGAAGAAAGCCCTAGCACTTTTATTTATTTCCACCTAAGGAAATATATATAAATTTACAAGAAATAAACAGTTTATATAATTTTCAATTGAAGAAATGGAAGAGAATGGTTTATGTAATCTGACCACAAAATTTCTGTTTAAAATCCCCATCAGATACCTTTCTACTACCCCAAATGTCTTTCATTTTAACCCCACCTGCTGGGTTTTTCCTTTTAGACTTTTCCTTCACATGGTTGCTAATCTTGTTTTTTTTTTTTTTTTTTTTGAGACAGAGCCTCAAGCCGTCACCCTGGAGATAATGCCATGGCATCACAGCTCACAGCAACCTCCAATTCCTGGGCTCAAGCGAATCTCTTGCCTCTGCCTCCCAAGTAGCTGGGACTACAGGTGTCCGCCACAACACCCAGCCATTTTTTGGTTGCAGCCGTCATTGTTTGGCGGGCCTGGGCTGGATTCGAACCCACCAGCTCAGGTGTATGTGGCTGGCACCTTAGCCCATTGAGCCACAGGCGCCGAGCCATGGTTGCTAATCTTAATCTTACCTCTTTTCTCTCAGAGTCCCGGCACTAAGTCCTAGACATTCCAAGATCTTACTCTTTCTCTCTCTCTCTTCCCCCTCATAAAACTGTTTTTAGTTCTAAATGTACATATTTATCACTAATGACTTCCTTCAAAGAAATATAGATTTGTTTGTCACCAGGGTTCATTTTTGGAAGACAGCGCAATTTTTAAGAAAAATATGTATTTCTCTCATAATCTAGAGATCATCTTGCACAATGTATAGCACATAATAACCACTCAAGACATAGCACCTTCTATTATTTGATTTATTTATTATTCATTCAAAAACACTTGCCAAGTGAATACTATGGGCTCAGCACTGTTCTGGACACTGAGGCTATGATAATAAAAAAGACAGACAATCTCTGTTTTTACTAATGTTAAAATCTAGTTAAAACAAAAAAACAGAAAAACACAGAAAATGGTATCAAATAAATGGATAGTAAGAGTTTAAAAAGCCATTCAACAGGATAAGGGTATAGCTAGACATGGAGTTGGCTATTGAAAATATTGTTCTTGGTCCCAAACCTATGAAAAGTTGAATGAATGAACAAATTGAGGAATATTTACACCCTGCTGTGCCAGTCAGTAATGAAAATAAATTAACTACTGATACACACAATAATATGATTACATTTTCAAACATTATGAGGAGTTGAAGAAGCCAGATACAAAAGAGTGCATAGTAAATAATCCCATTTATCTGAAGTTCAAAGCAGGAAAATCTAATCTGTACTGATAGAAATCAGATAAATAAAAATCAGATTAGTGGCAGAAGGTGAGAGATTGGTTGTAAACATTCCAAGAGAATTGTAAAGTAATGGAATTATTTTTTATTTGCATTTTTTATTTAGAAGTTATATAAATAGTGTAATCATCAAAACTCATTGAACTATATGCTTAAAGTGAGTGCATTTTCTTTTATGTAAATAATACTTGAAGAAAATTGAAAAGTATTCATAAGAATACCTATTTCCACATTCTTAATATTACCATAGACATCCATTTATAAATTTGCCAATTATGTGGTCATTCATTAGACACTTGTTTTGCAATTTGCATTTTCCTGATTAACATTAAAGTTGAACATCTCGTCATATATTTATTCTTGTTGAATTGTCTGTTAATATTCTTTGTAGATTTTTATTCAGTTTTTATTATTTGCATTAGATAATTTATAGAAGATCTTTGTAAATTTTAAATTTTAATCTTGTGTCTGGTAGACATGTTACCACCCCCTACTTTTCTTTCAAATTTGTTTATGTTATCTTTTGTCTCAGAAAAGTTTTTTTATTTTTATATGGCCAAATAAATCAACTTCTTTTTATAACATCTAAGTTTGTAGGAACTATAAATTTTCTTCTATTTTAGAGAATTTTTTGTAATTTATGCTTGGATTTTTTTAAACAAAGAAAAAACTTTATTTTCTTTTTGAGGAAAGGATTCTATGAATTGTTTTTTCTTCTTCAAATGTTAATCCACAATACGTGCCAAAATACATTGGCTCAGTGTCAGCAGTTTCCCCTGTTAAAGTCTGTATTACTTTTTGAAATAAATCCTGAATGTATACATACACACACACACACACACACACACACACACACACACACACACACACGTACAGAAACAGTTTAGGAAGTCATCATTAGCAGTATATATGTGTTATTACATATTACTTTTCATATCTATATACATCTCTTGTATGAACTATAATTAACTTAGATGCTTCTAAAACCTAAGGCAGAATATTGCAAGGGTACATGTCAAATCTATTAAAATAGAGTATAAAAGTCTTCACACAATAATTAAGTAAACTAGGTGAAGGCTATGTTAACCAGTTTGATGTAAGCATTCCAAAGTGCATGTAAAATCAGCACATTGTACCCCATAAATGCATTAATGTACAATGTTATGACTTAATAAAAAAATTGTGAAGAAAAACAAAAAAACAACCTAAGGTAGAATAAAATATTTTTACTGTCTGAATGTTATTTTATATTTTATTTCAAATTAATCTGAGGACATAAATGTTTATGTTACATTGTTGAATGTTTAAGTCAT
>CAUYRH010111795.1:0-11525 GCA_963574655.1 Perodicticus potto
CTGCCTTTGTTATAACTGGCAAATTATATTTTATTTTGGTTTTTTATTACCTATGTTATTTTTATTATTGCAATACTTTAAGAATTTGGAGTGTGATACAACATTTTATCAATATAGCATTTTCCCATCTTCTTACTTGGCTGGTCTGACAAAAAGTAATCTTGTTTCCATGTTGATACTCATAGTGTTTTTGTTTAAATAAAACCTTACTCATGTAATGAATGACTCATCTTTTTATTCTTTTTCTCTTTGTTGCCTCCAGGAGGAAACCATTCTCTGAGGTTGGAATGTGTTGATGTCATTTGACATTTTTATTTGTAGATATTTAAAATAATGAATACCATTAAAAGCTTTTTTCTCATAAATATGGTAGGTTTTTTTTGCCTTCTTTCTAGGTCATACGTTCCTGTATTTTTTGCTCATTTTTCTCTTGGTTTCTAGTTCATTTGTAAGCGAGGGAATATCTGGAGACAAACATGTACAAAGACACTGTCAGGGGGTCAGTATGACGCACCTCGTTTTAAGCATCTTCCAGTTGATTTAGGCCTAAAGCAGAGAGAGCTTGAGGGAGAGCTCTGCTCCGCCATGGCCCTTCGGTGAGGGCAGCGCAGCGCTGCAGGTGCATCGGCAGAGCCAGAGTTTCCGTGGTTTCTAGGCTCCGAGAGCCCCATCCCACATCTCCACCGTGTTTTCAAACCTTTATATGTTTAAGAATCACTTGGAGAGTTCATTTAAACACAATTCTTGAGTCCCATCTTCTGAGATTTTCATGTAGTAAGCCAGTGTGGGGCCCATTTATTTACATTTTTCACAAGCTGGTGAGGACCACACTGTAACACCTTGTGGGTTTTAATCTCCAACCTGGTTGGCACATAGTCAGCCTTCAAGTAAGGCTGAGGCATGTCTGACTGTGGTGTTTTTGTGTGATTTTGTTTTATAATGTCATGCATTTGCTTCAAAGTATTGTACTCGTCTCAATGGGAATGGTGTATAAAACTGAAAAGCCTTATCTCATAAGGATCATAGTTAATAAATCAATCTTGTAAAACAACCCCCCCAAATTAGTGATGAAAACAATAGCTGAGTGTAAGTCCAGAGTCAAAACACTATCTTGATAATAATTGCTCCGAGATTATTTCTGCAGTCCTCCAGTTTCAGTCCCAGGGCTCTGTTAGGGATGCTAAAACATTTCTTTATTCAATGTGAAAGACACAGGTAGCTTTCAGCTACTTGGAAAATGTATCAAATGAATACTTTTCTCAGGAAATGATCAAACGTTTCCATTTCGGATCTCCAGCTACACTTTCTTCCTTGCTAATTCTCTTTTCAGATAACATTCAATTGCCCCAGAGCACAGTTTAAAAAAATATCGCATTTTAGAAATACAAATTTAACTTGCAGCTAATAATAAATAACAAACCAATGTGCACAATGGGAAAGACAATGTCCTCAGCCTTGAGACAAATGATTGGCACTGGTATCAAGCAACAATTCCAAATGGATTCCTAGTAAGAGGTGGAACCAAGTTTCCACACCGCTCTCCCCTTGACATGAGAAAATTAGGAAAAGTATTATATTCACTGATATAGTAGGAGTTCTGCCTTTAAGCCCTGAGTGGTAAGAACATATTGTCATCAGCTGCCTGCACACTGTAATTGCGAGTGGTGACAGTAACCTCCAGACCCAGAGCGCAAGGACACAGCTTTAACTGGACTAGTTTGGCTCTTACCCCTCACAGGGGGTCACACCCCACATGGCTGTCTCAGTAAGAGCGCGTAAGACAGAAGCCCTTACAGAATGCGGACTGGGTGGATGATTCCAGGAGGGTCATATAAGCAGAGGGACATTCTGAACTGGGTGTTGTCAGAAAAAATGATTGGGTGTTTCCACAAATCTAGAAGAAGGGCAGATGAGAGACAGGATACAGCTGTAATTGATAAAGAAGTAACTGTCACTCATTTAGTGTGAGAGGGAGATATTTGGTGGTTATGGATTGCACAGTGCCCTTGACTGCAAGGGTGTCCTGTGAGATGATTTATGTCCAGTAAAAGACAACGTGGCTTAGCTGTGAGAGGGTCTGTTTCTGGAGGTCAAGGGCTGCTTTTTTTTTTCTTCTTGGTTAAAAAATACAACAGTAGTTCAAGCTGGGACTGCTCTTGCTACATGATACTCTTTCTATAAGCAGAATTGTAAATTCAGTGATTAGAAAATGATTCTTTGTAATTTTATTTTTAGGCAAGTAAACAACAGTAATAAAATACTGACAATTCTTGTTTAGCTGCATTAGTTAGAGAGAGAGCACTTTGCCATGACAAAATAAATAATTGTTAGTTCTTTTCTTGTAATAAGGGATCCCCAGGCCTTTATAAGTATTTACTACTTGGGATTAAAGGACCTGTAAGATTAGTTAGCACTCATTATTTTAATTTTATAACCAAGTCAAGTGACTCCTACCACAAACTAATAGGAATATAAATCTTCACTTTTTATGTGACTTTGTCACTGAAACAGCCTTGCTAACAATTAACACATATTACCAGCTCCCGAGCCCTGTGTGTGTGTGTTTATCAGCCTACACCCTCTTGGAGGAAGTAGGAAAGTGTTGACATGAATTCAATCTTCTTTTCTATTTACCTGGTCGAGAGCATTACTCCCACCTTTGAAAAGCAGAACTATGCCCCAGAATGCTCAAACATAATTTGGTAACCTCATGTCACCTTAAAACAGTAACACTACAAAGACAGGAAAAGCTACCATTCTCTCCAGTGTCTAGATGATGAATCCGTAATATATTTTCTAAAATAACGAATTATTCTTTATCCAATATAACCAGCACTTACCTGGGATTAATGTAAGCTTAACATATGCTATGTAAGGGTAAACTATTTGTGGAAACACAAAGTACAGATAATATTAAAATGGCATGGAACATAATTTTTTGGATATTTTAAGGTTTTTTGTGATAATCTAAGGCCTCATTCACCAAAAAGAACAGTAACTTTTATCAAGTCCCTGTGTATAAGCAAAGCTAATTTATTTCTGACTATTAGAAGAACAGATAAACCATACTTTAATTTTGATGCAATTCATATTTTGAATTGATTATAGGTACTTTTAATTCATTGCTTCTTATTTTTCTTAAGTTCTCCATAAAATTGATGAATAGTATTAGAAAAGCTTCCATGGATGGATGCCCCTCCTGAAGGTCCCTGTCTCCAGGGTGTGGAAGGGGCCTGTGCTACAGCATCAGTGCCCGAGGGCGGGCAGCCCACTCTATAGAGTCCGTGCTGGACTCTTACTCTGCATGCACTTGGCTAAAAGGGCTCCTGTGAAGGATGAATCAAGCTAAATGTCACACACATGGAAATCTCTTGGGTAAGCATTTTCTTGTCAATAATGATTTGCTAGTATATGTTTAAGCAGCATGAGAAAAAAAAAGTTTCCATGTTTGCTGATTTTTGTGATTTAAATTCTTCCATCACGACCAATTTCAACTACCATGTATTTAGTAGTAGAACCAACTGCAACCTTTCTGATAATTTAATAATTGTCCCTCACCAGGCAGTACAGACAAGCCCCAGAGCCTCACTTGCATTGTGCTTCAAGTAAGTTTCCACTTAATGTAGGAAAAAATTAGGAAAATAGTAGGAAATAAACATGTGGAAAGACATTAGCGGGGTGTCAGTATGATGCATCGTGTTTCCTTTTATGCCTAATTTGTTGGCTTTCTTATTTATCATGAAGGATGCTGGACTTTACTGAATGCTTGTTTTGCATGTATTGAAATAATCACATGGTTTTTACTTTTGGTGTTGCTTATGTGGTGAATCGTATTTATAGTGTTGTGTGTGTTGAACCTTCCTTGCATCTCTGGGATGAAACACATGTAATCAAGATGAAGTATCTCTTTAATGTGCTATTGGACTTGCTTTGCTAGTCTTTTGTTCAATATTTTTGTGTCTATGTTCTTCAGGCGTATTGGTCTATAGTTTTTTTTTTTTTATTGCATTGTTTTTTGCCTTTGACACCAACGTGATAATGGCTGCATAGAATGAGTAAGGTAAGATTCCCTCCTTTTTGATTATTTGTAACAGTTTTAGTATAATTGATATCATTACAAGCACAACTACAAAACACTGATAAAACAATTGAAAATGACACGAAGAAATGGAAAAACATCCTATGTTCATGGATTGGAAGAAGTAATGTAAAAATGACCATACTGCTCAAAGCAATCTATAGATTGAATGCAATCCTTATTAAAATAGCAACTTAATTTTTCACAAAATTAGAAAAAAAATCCTAAAATTAATATGGAGCCAAGAAAAAGAGTCCAAATAGACAATCAATCACGAGCAAAAATAACAAATCTGGAGACATCACAATACCTGCCTTCAAATTACTTTATAAGGCAAGAGCAACCAAAAAAGCATGGTATAATATAAAGTAGACAGATAGAACAGTGGAACAGTATAGAGAATCCAGAAATAAAGTCAAATAATGACACCCAAATGATCACCTACAAAGTAGACAAAAGCATACACCATTCAATAAATGAATGAATGGTGCTGGGAAAATTAGGTAACTGTATTCAGAAGAATTTGAAATTGGGTCCTTATCTTTCACCACATACAATGTTTAAGTTAAGATGAATTAAAGACTTATATGTTAGACCTGAAACCATAACAATTCCAGAATAAAATCAAGGAAAATCTCTTCTGGACATGAGTGTAATCAAAGAATTAATAACTAAGACCTCAAAAAAAAAATAACTAAGACCTCAAAGGCAAGTGCAACAAAAACAAAAGTAAGAAAATGGAAGTTAATTGAACTTAAAGTTTCTGCACAGCAAAAAACACAATCAACAGAATAAAAAGACAACATGCAGAATGGGGAAAAGTATTAGCAAACTATATACTTGGCAATGAGTAATATCCAAAATCTACAATGAACTCAAACAAGTCAGCCCGAAAAAATAACAAAAACAAACAATCCCATTAAAATGTAGGCTAATGACATGAGTAGACATTTTTCAAAAAAGCTGTTCAGATAGCCAAGACATATATGAGAAAAAGTCTCAAACTCACTAGTCATCAGAGAAATGCAAATGAAAACCTCAGGGAGATACAACCTTACCCCAATCAGACTGGCCATTTTGAAAAGTCACAACACAATATTTTCTGGCACAGATGCATTGAAAAGTGAACACTTATATGCTGTTGGTGAGTGTCCCCTTCTATAGAAAACAGTATGGAGATTTCTCAAAGAACTACAAGTAGATCTACCATTTGATACAGCAATCCCACTACTGGGTATCTAAACATAGGGAAAGGAGTTGTGTGTATATATATGAAATAAATCCTGCATTTGTCTATGTTTATCATAGCACAATTCACAATTTCAAGGATGTAGAATCAAATAACTTTTTATCAACTGAGTTGTAGATAAAGAAAATGTGTTATATATGCCCTATGGAATACAACTAATAACAAAGCATAAAATAATATCTTTTGCAGCCACTTTGATGAAACTAGACAATATTATCTTAAGTGAAGTAACACAGTAATGGAAAACCAAATACTGCAAGTTCTCACTAATCAGTAGAAGTTGAATGATGGTTACACATGGCATATGGTGGTGTGAAGGGCATTGGTAACTAAGAAAGTGTGAGTGACAGACAAAAACTTACCTATTGGGTACAGAGTAAGCAGTCCTGGTGACAGGCACGTTAAAATACATGTAACCATGTAACAAGAGAATTTGTACCCCCTAATATTTGGAAATAAAAATTTGAAAAACTGCCCATAAAGTTTGTAAAAAACTTCTTTCATATTATATACTAGTTCCGTTGGGTATCAAAGACAGAAGACTGGGCATAGGGCTCATGCCTGTAATTCTAGCACTCTGAGAGGCCAAGGTGGGTGGATTGCTTGAACTCAAGAGTTTGAGACTAGCCTAAGCAAGAGTGAGACCCCTCTCTACTAAAAATAGTGAAACTACCTGGTGTGGTGATATATGCCTGTTGTCCTTAGCTATTCAGGAAATTGAGGCAGGAGTATCTCGTGAGGCCAAGAGTTTGAGGTTGCTGAGAGGTATGAAGACGCCAGGGCAATAGAATGAGACTGTATCTCAAAAACTAAACTAAACTAAATGAAATTAAATAAATAAAATGAAATGAAATGAAAAAGTAAAATAGAATAAAGATCGAAGAACAATACAGAGAGCAAAGTAATAGAATTGGATATACAATGCCTTCTGTTTACACTGGAGCTAAATTTCCCCCCTACACCTAACATAAGGCAAAGAGTGTATTTAGCTTTGAATCTCTTAAATGTCTTGGCTAACATATACTAGTTACTCAACAAATGCTTTGATAATACATGTTTATATATGTATATATGTATGTGTATATACATGTATATATGTAGATGTACATATGTGTGTGTTTACATATTATACATGTACATATATAACCTTTCTGAAAAATGATAGTATTTAAAAATACAAGAAATAAACTCAGACATTTTCTAAAATTGGAAAAGCTTTCATGGGTCAGTCATTTTGATAAGTTCCCAAGAGGTTTTTCTTTTCTTTTCTTTTCTTTTTTTTTTTTATAATTCTTTTAAAATCTTCCTCCTTTCTAGACAGAGAGAAACTCCAAGTCTTTGAAAACTATTTATGCTACCATTAGGTGATTACAGTTTTTTATTACTGGAGCTGTTTATTTTAATGTATGTGGTACAATTATATTTTACTGTATTATTTGTTAATGTTCCTTTCTGTGGAAACATTTTCCCATGCAATGTGTTTGTGTGTGGTGAATGTTATTGCAAATAAAAGACCTTCAATTGTATTTGAAATAGATGGGGTACTTAACTAATAAATGAAGAGGTATCTGTGATAAAACTAATTGCAAATTTTTGATGAGTCTATCTTGGTTATCAATTTAATGACAATCAGTATTGTCCTCTTACTTTAAAGATTAAAATTCAAGGACTTTTGTACATTTTGGAAGGAATTAACACCAAAAGGCACGAGGATTATCAATACACGTATTGGTCTGTAGAAAAGATAACCAGAGCTGTCAGTTTCTTCTTTATATTCTGCTGTGTGGCTTCAATCATGCATAGAAAAGGAGACCAGGGACAGACATGAGTTTCTGTATCTGTACAAAGATACGTCACTCTTGGGTTTTGGAATGAGAATGTATACAGGCAAACTATATGTCAGATGGAATATTCAGTTGTCGAAGTCATTTTCTGTATAATTTCTGATTTTGTATTGCATTACCTCCACGGGCTTAATTACTGGAATTCTCTTTGCATGGCATGGGAATAAAGATGAACAATTTAAATAAGGAAAGATGCTATCTTTGCTAGATTTTCAAGTTCAAGATTTCAAAGGTCCTTGTGAGAAGTTGAACTTCCCTAGTGAATCTGGCTAGAACTTTTTATTCTAATTCAAACCTGCTACTACTAATTACCTCTCCTCCTTTATTTCCTTACCAGGCTAACTTAAAGGCATTTCTCTTGAATAAAATACTTTTGATTTTCAATGAAAGAAATATTTTAGCTTACTCTTTATTGCTCTCCCAAATAGAAACACACTCTCCATCCGAGTTCATCTCTTTTACTAATTAATAATCCATATATCATATTTCTTCCTTCTACAGAATCAGCTGTCTGGTTGAATTTAAGGGAGAACTACAAATAGCCAGTTTCCTAAAAAGTTATAATACACACTCTCACTTAACTTTTTTTTAAATTTGGAGTGAATTGCTTTAAAAGAAAAAGCTCTGTTTTTTTTCTCACGTAATGCTAGAGACACCTATTTACTATCATAGGAAAGTACATGATTGTTAATTGTCATTGATAATTATTTTATCAAGAAATATCCTTCAGTTTCCTTATATGTAAGAGCAGTCCATCGTATTGGATGATTTTTAAGTTTTCTTAAGCGATATAGACTGCAATTATTCTATTCTATGTACTTTGTGATAGTTGAAGACCACTGTTTGGGATATACTAAGGTCTTTTTTTCTTTTTTAGGACAATAAGGAATAAATTAGCAAGGCTTAATGTATTTTCAAATTACTTTGTAAGTACTTAGAAGCAAAATCAGTGCCAAAAATAGAGACCATAAATAGTGTTGGGGGAGCAAAGGGCAGGTGTGCCAGGCCTGTGTATTAGAAGCACTATTTCTCTTTCCTAATTGTTTGACCTTTGCTTGTTGCCAGCCTCATCTAAACTAAGAAAAATGCAGCCATCTTCATGGATGACTTTGTGTGTTAAGCCATGAATCTTTGAAATGTTGAGACCCTCCCTGTTGAAGAACACGGGCATCTCCTTCTAGCTTTGTCTCCCACAGTGTACACACTCCGTGCTGTCAGGACCAGGCAACGTCCTGTTTTAATTATACACCCCGCACATCTCATCTCATCTCATCTCGTGCTGTTCCTTCATCTGAAATCTACATTCCCTCTGTTCAGCCTTTCAGATTTCCAGCCATCACTCAGGGCCTGGCCAAAAGGTCGTCTCTTTCATGATGCCCGGATTGATGAGGTCTCTCTCTCAAGACCATTTCACACAGCTTTATATCATGGTTACCTGGGATCCGTTTTCATTCCTCTTAAAATATCTTTGTTTCACAGGGACTAAAATAGTGAATCTCACTCTTTTTGTTTTCACTCTCTTCCCTCGCCTAAGCTCCTAATTCAAAGCAAGTAACAGGCAGAGAACATATGTCTCCCCCAATGTTATTCATCTCCTTTCTAAGAACTCTTTCTGCATGTTACAGCCATGAGAGAAATCACAATAGGACAGATAGTGTCTGATTGACAGTGATGGTGTAAATGTTTTAGATTTATATACTATCCTAGAATTCACCGTATTTTTCTAGATGGAATGTACATGTTTTCATTATTATCTTATGTATATATTTATACAGACAATGGATTTTAAATCTTCCTTTATACGTTTCATACATGGCTCAAAATATATAATTTAAACATTTTTGTTGTTGTTGCAGTTTTTGGCCGGGGCTGGGTTTGAACCCGCCACCTCCAGTATATGAGGCTGGTGCCCTACTCCTTAAGCCACAGGACCTACCCTATAATTTAAAGATTTTGCTATAATACTTCAAGATGAGGCTGAGAATTTTTATATTACCCACTGTGTAGAGTGATAATTTTTGTAGAAAACGTTTCTAAAAGTGGATGTAGTAGACCAAAAGATAGGAATGTTTTCAGTTGAAAAATTTTGTCAAAAGCCTTCAGTCAAAATCGTTAATTAATAGTGTTGGGAAACTCCCATCTCCCTACACTGTGTCCACCATCAGTTATGAGCCTTTAAAGTGTTTTGCAATCAAATGGACAAGATATGTCTTCAATATGCAGTTGTTTTCTTCCTCATGATAATTTTGATTTCTTTCAATGAGTCATTCCTATTAAGAATCTATTATAATTTTTTCTTTTATCTTGTTGATTTCAAAGGTTAATCATCTATCATCATACCATCAATGGTATGTAAAGTTGTTACATTGTCTATTTATTTGTACCATTTTTATAATTCTATTGTTATATTTTATTCTTTTATGTTTTGAACGGTTATACTCTTTTGTTGGTTGAATTTGCAGATCTGGAACCCAAAGATACAGAGAATTGCTACATTCTTTTTGAGTTTGAATATTTGTTGAATTTTACCAAATATTCTATGATTTAGTAAAATCATCGCATATGCTTTCCTGAAAGCTGACTAATATGGTAATTATAGTAAAATGTTTTATAAAACTTTGAAATAGCTTTGCATTTTTGCTTAACCTGCTTAATCCTGGTTTTTAAAAAATATGATTCTGAGTTCAATTTGTTACTTTTAGGTTTAAATTCTTGCATAGAAACATAAAAAGATAAATGGAGAGATATGGATTTGTCAAGCTTTTAACATGTGTGTTTATGGATGTATAATTCATAAAATGCCTTTCTGGGCATAAGGAGATCGTTCACAACTCATGGTTTTTGGACTTTACAGTGCTGTCAAAGTCATAGGCATTCAGCGTACTCTTTTTGAGATTACGTCCTGATAAACACATTAAAAAATGAAAAATGCATAAGGGAAAAAAGTTCTAGTTTGACTTACAATATTTCAACTTAACTGTGCTTATCAGGACATACCCACATTGTAAGTTAAGGAGCACCTGTGTGTACACTTCGTGAGCATCTTAAACATCTGTATTTGAGAAGAAAATATAACAGATTTTGTCACTGTGACATTTTTCACCCCTTCATTGGTCTCTAGGGCTGATCAACTTTAGCTATCAAGTTATTCTTGGATTCTTGTGATTATTGTGACTTTTTCAGTCCATAAAACTCAGCTTTTTTTTTTTTCTTACTATCTCTACAAATTGCACTTGATTCCTGTGAATGTGTGTTCTTATTTTAAAACTCACTTATAATCCAATTTGCTGTTGATTTCTTACTAGGAAGTGGGAAATTCTTCAGCAAAATACGAAAAGAGCATCCTGTCAGTTTTTCTTTATGCCTCTGACTCTCTCATACTCAAAACTTTTTTCACACACACATGTAAAAAGAATTTTTCACACAAGTTACAGAAGAGTCTCACACTTTTGAAAAGATAGTGTACTTTTCCTTCTAGCACTTCTGAAATTTCTTCTCTTATTTCCTCTGTTTTTGTGGTTGGGGAATTTACAAAAAGCCCCTAGGTGTTTTTATTTTAAACCCTAAATATAATCTAATATGATGTTGGTTTCTTACCAGGAATTGGGAAATTCTTTAGCCAAGTATTTGAAGAACATTCTGTAGTTCTTTCTTCATTGCTCAAATTCTTTCTCTCATACTTAAAAAAAAAATGTTCCAACTTCATAGAATCAGAGAGTAGAATGGTATGTTACCAGGGGCTGGGAGAGGTGTGAATAGGGGTTGGAATTGGGGAGATTATGGTCAAAAGATATAACATTTCAATTAGGAAGAATAAATTCAAGAGATTCATTGCATAACATATTGAATACAGATAATTAAATTGTGTTCATGCTTGAAAATTGCTATGAGTAAATTTTAAGTGTTCTCAACAGAAAAAAAAAATAATTCTTTGTGCCACTCCTTATTTTTTTTTTTTTGAGACAGAGCCTCAAGCTGTCACCCTGGGTAGAGTGCCATGACATCACAGCTCACAGTGACCTCCAACTCCTGGGCTCAAGCGAGTCTCCAGCCTCCGCCTCCCAACTAGCTGGGACTACAGGCAACCGCCACAACACCCGGCTATTTTTTGGTTACGGCCATTATTGTTGTTTGATGGGTCTGGGCTGGATTTGAACCTGCCAGCTCAGGTGTGTGTGTCTGGTGCTTAGTCGCTTGAACCACAGGTACTGAGCCCACCACTACTTTTATATTAAGAAAATGCTGTGAGGGCTATCTCTCACAGTACGATCAAAATGTTTCTGATTGTATATGAAGCACATTCTGCCCTATGATTGCACCAATGTACACAATTATGATTTAATAAAATTATTTT
>CAUYRH010111797.1:0-28170 GCA_963574655.1 Perodicticus potto
GTACAAGAAACCAGGTTACACTGATTGCATTTGTTAGGTAAAGTTCCTCTTACAATCGTGTTTTGCCCCCCCAAGATGTGGCACACACCAAGTGCCCGCGCGCCGCGGGGCGTCCCGCGCTCGGGGGGGGGGTGGGGCCGCCCGGGTCGCGACACGCCGCGCAGACCGCGGGAAGGCGCGCGGGGGGCGGGGCCTTGGTGTGTGCCACACCTTTTGGGGGCAAAACAGGATTGTAAGAGGGACTTTACCCAACAAATGCAATCAGTGTAACATGGTTTCTTATACCCTCAATGAATCTCCAACAATAAAAAAAAAAATCCATGGAATTTTGTTTAAATTCATCAGCTTGGAGTATATGAGTATGAGATACAGGTCAGCTCACTTTAAGGATAGATATTAAGTCCATCACGTATAAGGGTGCTGGCTTCCAGTGGCTTTTTCTGGAATGTCAAATATAAGCATGCAGATCAGAATAAAATTCTAGCAACATTCATTTGAAAAGGGTTACTATTAACTAATTTGTGTATACTATATTAAAAGAAATTGAAAGCTATGGAATAAGGAAAATGCACATGAATCCAGAAGCCCCATTTTAGTCTTAACTGTGTAAATTCCTGGTGGATTTTGGACAGGTCACCAGTGGTAATATTTGTCCTACTGCTTCTATAGAATTATTTTGAGTATCAAATGAAAGAAAAATATGTAGAAAGTTTTTTTTAAAATGGTAAAGTGTTGTATATATTTCTTTTAGCTGTCATGATAACTGTTATGTAGAGTGCTCTTACATTATTAGGACTTTTTTTTTTTTTTTTTGAGACAGAGTCTTACTCTGTCACCCTGGGTAGAGTGCCCAGCTCACAGCAACCTCAAACTCTTGGGCTCAAGTAATCTTCTTACTTCAGCCTCCTGGGTAGCTGGGACTACAGGCATGTATCACAACACCCAGTTAGTTTTTCTATTTTTAGTAAAGATGTGTCACTCTTGCTCAGGCTCATCTTAAACTTTTGAGCTCAATCAATCTGCCTGCTTTGGCCTCCCAGAATGCTAGGATTACAGGTGTGAGCCACAATACCTGGCTCTGCAGGACCTTTTGAACTTGGAAATTCCTTTGCTTTAGACTCAGTTTAGAGGCTTGTTTTCAAGTCAACTAAACGCCATTCGTCAGAAGTATTGTTGCAATTTGGCAACATGTACCAAACTCTTTAGCAGTACTCATCCTTTTGTGAACTACGTGCAATTTCACAAGTAAGCAGTGAAACAAGGATGTTCATCACAGTGAGGTTTATAAAACGAAAATATTTTTAAAGCCCTAGTTGTTCAATAATAAGAGCAAGATTGGCTAAATTATGACATATCCGTAACATGGGCATCATAATAATTTAGAAAATGAATGATATGCACATAGTGAAAATACTTAACAACCTGTATGTGTGGATGCTAATTTACAAGATGCGATTCTGGACGTTACACGGGAGTAGAGTGTTGGACCCTCTGGGAGTGTCAGACATATTCCTCTCGATGCTGAAACGTGAGCAAGTCCAGGCATGGATCTCAGACAAGTTTTCTCAGGGCAAATGAGAAGACATGGGGTGGACATTATTTTCAAACAATATTCCAATATTTCACTAACTGAAATTGCTGTATTGTGCCTTCCAGTTGAATATGAGCCCCCCCAAATTTGAGCAAAAAGGAAAAAATACAAAACCAAATGTATAGTATGATTTCATTAAATTGTATTTATACATAGGACAAATACTGAAGCTGACATTATTAGATTTTCTTCTTTATTTTGCCCATATTTTTCATAGTGAGACTTTTTGTTAATTTCTCCTAGCTATACCCATATAAATGGATTGCTAGATTATATGGTATATGGCTGCTTAACTGTGTGTTAGAATACCACAATATTTGGTGAGTGAATAATTTGGATTAGCACACTGGGCGAGTGGAGTAACTCTCACATTGAGTCTTTGGCTTGAGCATTAAGAGCTACTATGATAGGGAAGGACCAATGTAAGACTCTGAAACTGCCTCCCCACCCCCCAACCTCCCAACAAGATGTTAAATACAGACTAATGCTGAGGGGGAAGGGGTGTGAAAATCAGAGTCAAACATAAAGATCTAAAGGATGCGTGGGTGATGGTTTCTGTCATATCTACCCGATTAGCTAGTCCTGCCCTTGCAGACAATAGACGGATGGTAAAGAATGACTGTAGACGACTTCACTCTCATCCAAGGAGTAGCCTGAAATTCAGGTGATATGCCAGGCATGGCATTGTCGGTACAGCAGAGTAATAAAGTCAAAACCCATACTATGCAGCCTACTATTTCACCATGTGTTCTCTTTCATTTTTAATAGTATAGAAACAATTTGCACCCATGTGGACAACAGTTCTTTTAGTTTTCTGTTTTTTTCATGTTGAGAACAATTCATTTCATTTTGTCCCAGATATTAACTCTACTCCTTCGTGCGATAACATAGTCAAAGAATATGGACCATCTCGACCATCTAGAAACCTTGCAGAAGGCTATGTTGAACCATTACACTGTGATAGCGTGTTGACTGGGCAAGACAAGCAAGAAGTCACTAACACACTAGAGGCCTTGGTGCTCCTGGGAATGGGGGATGTTTCTGATGGAGACTTAGGGACCTGAAACTTTAATAGTTTTCAGGGTGTGTACTCAGGGGTGTGTCAGGATAGCTCTTCCAAAGTGGAAGGCAAATTGTTATACCCTGCTTTATGATTCTCTTTACATCCTGGATGAGGCACAGTCTATACTTAGAAATTTTGCTCTGGCCCATACACAGTAATACGAAAGGCTGCCAGCTTTGATACAAGCACCCTTGCCCCTTAAGCCATACAATCCAGCCAACACTACACCAGTGGAAGTGTCTGATGTGAGAAAAGTATTCATTATAGAATTTATGGCAAGTGCCAGTGGAAGAATTACACCACAGGTCTCTGGCATTTGGGAGAAAGACCAAGCCATCTGTAGCAGAGAATGATATACTTTTTGAGAAGCAGTAACTCTTGGAGTGTTTGTTACTGAGTCCTTGCAGAATATTTAATCCTATGACCATGCAGCTTACTTTCTTATTATGATTTGGGTTCTGTCAGACCTGCCAATAGACCTGCTGAATCATAAGGCCAGAGGGGTCCAGCTGCAATCTAGCGTAAGGCAGAAGTAATTCAGCCAGAGTCAAATCCGTGGGGGTCAAAATAATACATCCAGGATTAAGGAAGCTTTTATGCAATGGCAACAGGAACGTGTATAGAACCCAAGTAGTGCAGGAGGGTCCATTTGGCTACTCATTACCCAGTTGTAATTGCGTGTGGAAAAATGCAGCTACCCTATGCTGAGAAGTGATTTCCAGCGTTTTAGACCTTTTGGAAGTGTGGCTTTGGGTGGTGTTACCTTACCAATCAAGCACCAAAACTTGCAAAGAAGATTGCAAAGAATTACAGTGTGCATTCTTTAGACTTGAGAATGGATGAGGGAGTAACAAAACAACGTGCACCAGTTGCAGCCCCAAGGTCAGCTATAATGATAGAGACTATAGTTGAACTCACCAGCATTCCTTTTCTGTGTTTGTCTCAGTAAAGAAGGCCCTTGAGAAGTTACTCTGCGAACACAGGCATGTATGGAGATGAGCTTCTATGCAGCACAAAGGGTGGACTGTGACGTCTCTCAGCTTTGTTGCTCAGACCTGTCTTTAAGAGAAGTGTCCTGAGCTGACAGCCTCTAACTACCTGGGGACTTGCCACTGCATTCAATCCAAGGTCATTCTTTACTTAGGCTATTCCCAGCCAATGAGTAAGCACCCCAGGAGTCTGGGAGCCAAGCCCCTTCCATGCAATATGTGCCTCATCTAGTGGGCAGGCTGCTTTGGGTGCAGCACCAGCCTGCCTGACACCTTGGTAGAAGTGTGCTGCAACCTGAGATTTTTCCTCCTTCTTTCCCCCTGTTTTCCCATAGGTATCGGATCTGCATTGCGCTCTAAGACTCTGCCTAAATACTTGTTTCCTTTCCTCTTTTGTTTCTGTCAATGAATCTTTTGCACCTCCCATTATACCTTGGTGCCTGCTTCTTGGAGGACCCACACCAAAACAGTATACTTATTTTATATTTAATATAATTACTAGTACACTTATTATATTTATTATAGTGTTATTTGCTTTCTAATTGCCTTGCCTGTTATTAATTCCTTTTTCCTGCTTTTGACTTCTTATTTCCCTGAAAATATCAAAGTTTGGTAATGACTTTTTTAATTTCTTTTAAATCATATTTTTAGTCACTATACTTAAAGTTTCAAATAACCTTGCTTGTTATCCATATATACAGAGGGTGCCAAAAATGTATACACATTTTAAGAAAGGAAACAGCTATATAATATAATACTCAAGTGACATTTGACTTCTGCTATTACAAGAGGTGCTCAAATGTGACTTGTATCCATCTTTTGGCATTGGGATAAGTGAGTGATACAAATTTAATACAGTTTTTTCTTTCTAAAAATGAGCATCCATATTTCTGGCACCCTCTATATAGGTACCACTGTTTAGTTGTTATGGATCTAGAGATTAAAATGTGCATCTTTTGAGTCTTTCAGTTCTAATATAGGTTAATACAGGCGCAGCAGACAGCATGAAGACCTTAGAATACTTTAAAACTCCAGTTATCTGCTTCTCAAATCATGTGATATTACTTTGATATATTTAATTTTCTCATTTTCCTTCCTAGCTTCTTTTAATCCCCATAAAGAAACATCCCCACACATACTGTTTATATAGTCTACATTCACTTTCACTCAAATTTGTCTTTCTGCTTAGATCATTTTTCTTCTATCTAAAGAAAAATTTTTGCTTTCTTAGTGCAGGTTTGCTAATGATAAAGGCAGTTTGTGTTTCTCTTACGTTTCCTTTATCGCTTTTGTTCGTGAAAGGTCTTTTTGCTGTATATAGAATATGATAAAAACAGATGTTCATCACTTCTCTTTGAAAACACAATTTGATTGCCTTTGACATCCATCATTTCTATCTCAGGTGTGAGGTTAATTTGCTAATTAAAGGGTTAATTTCTTTGAAGGTTTTTATTTTAAATTGTTTTTTTCTTAATGACTTCAAGAATTTTTTGTCTTTGATTTTCAGCCATTTGACGTGGATGCACCTACTTGTCACCTAATGCTAGTTCAGCTTTATTCCTAAAGGGTAGGTCTAGGAAGGCCCAGATAAACCCATCCAGCATTCCTTAGGACCCCTTTTTTGTGCGGTCCCTGAACTCAAATTTTTGCAGCCTCACAAATTAGTACCTAGCTCTGCTCAGCTTTCTGTCCATTCAGCTGCCATTTTCAAAGTTGGCAATTACCTTGAAAGGAAGATTTTACCTCTCTGAGCCTCTCTTCTCTGGTACCACAGATTCCTACTTTCTTGGTAGTTATCGGATGCTTTTGTACAAATTTCTAAAAATAAAATCCATAGTTGTTCTCATTTGGAAGGATGGTTTGAAAAACCCTGTTTCCAGAAGCAGATTCCTTGGCGAGGCATTCAGAGCAGGGTGCAGCTGTGTGGAAATACTGTTATTGTAATGAAACGCACAGGTGTGGATTTACGTAATTTGCTTTCTTTTCGTGCACCATGCGTATTTTTCACATGACTTCTGTCTCTCTTTAATTTGGGAAAATTATCAGCCATGTTCTCTGTTCTTTAATTTTGGAACGACCATGAGGCATATGTTGGTGCTTCCAGCCTACTTTCCTTCTCTTGAATCATCTAAGTTTTTGTTCTCTTTGTCCTCTATGTTTTGTTCTGGGAATATTCCTAACAACTATCCTATAATTCACCAGTTCCCTCATCAGTTGGCTTATTTTATCCGTTCTTGTTTCAGTGATTATCTTTTTTATTTTAGCAATTTCAGTTTTCCTGAAGTTCTGCTTATTCTTGATTCATAATTTCCTGTCTTAGTTTCATAATTATTAATATTAGATCAAGGTTTGAGAGCAAGGAAGGAAGTCCATAGAGAAACATCCGGTAGTCAGCACCATTTTTTCTTTCTCTTGAGGTGTTTGCTGATTCTTAAGTCCAGAAGTTGAGAAGCGAAGCAAAATTTCAGTGGATTAACGAGGCTCAGGTATAAATTGCAGTTTTCCTTTTTATTTTCCTCAGCAATTCATTGTATTAAATACATTAGTTTTCTGTAGAATAATGACAAAAGCACTCAGACATTTCAGCTGTCATTATTTTGTTGTTGATATTGTATTGCTGTCCTTATGTTCTGCCTCCTCCTCCTATGAGAATTTAAAAATCCTTCTTAGAAGAGTGTTTTAATTTTTACTATTATTTTAGAATCCTTTCTCCTATTTTTATGGCTGTATGATGCTCATTGTTCACACATGCTTTCAAATTTTTATCTGCAAGTCCATCTTGAGTAGAATTTGTGTACGCTTATGTACTCTGGCATGCATTTTCTTTTCCTCTTGTCACGCCTGTAGCCCTATGTTAGTAGTTAAAATTGCCTTTACCCAGTGTGCTGAAATCCTCAGCTTGGAATCAGACCTTATTTTGGAAGCATGGGTCTATCATCCTGCAGGAACACAAAAGAGTCATTTCCTAAGACAGCAGGTGAGCTTGATTCAAGTTTGGGATCTTGAATGCTTATGTTCTCTCTTGCTAGGATGCACTAGGATGCACCTTTGTATAAGGACTTTAGCCATGGAAAGAAGCCATGGTCACCCCTTAATTCATGCTATAAAACTTACCTTGGTTGTCAAAAATATGTGTGGCATTATGGTTTCCCATCAACCAACTAGACATTGATCACCTGCATATTTGTTCTGGTTTCATCCTGAAGTTCAGTAGGTCTGGGGTCCTAACTCAACTTTATTCTCTTTCTTTCTGGTTCTTGAATATCTAGTTAATATCACTTTAAGCACAAAGACAACTTTCAAAATATATGTAAATATTTTACCATTGTTATGTGTATATAATACAGTTGCTTATTTAATGAGTAATTATATACTACTACTTTGACTAAAATTCATCATTATTGCTGTTATCATCACTGGTAATAGTAGTAATAGTAGAAATAGTAGTAGCAATTATTGCAGTAATGGTTCATAGTAAGCTTGTCATCATATAGTAAAAATAGGGTATAAAAAAATAACTAATCATCACCTAAAAGTCTCAGATATTTTCACATATAAACTGTTGCAAAGCCAGTGTTTGATTTTTCACATGCACAACAATATTTTTAATGTACATTCACATATTTTCAGAAGCAGAAGGGGAGAAATCGGTAAATTTCAGGAAAACTATTGTTTATAACAAACTAGAAGAAGAGCTAAATCAACCAAATTACCCACTTTTACTAGGCTTATAGAAGAAAACAATTAAGTTATAACAGATATCTTGAAAGAAAAATAAAAACACAATGCTATGTAAAATCAGATGCAAAAATGATAATAAAAATTCCAAAATGTTAATTTGAAAATGTCAGTCCTTTAGGTCATACATTCTTTCAACATATTCTATTATTATTTATTTTGTTTTGTACATTACATAACTGACTGAATTTTTGTCTTTTCATTAAATATATTTTTAAGGATTAAGCATATAAAAGACAGGCATTTTGTCAAAGGCACACTTTGTCGATACTCTGCCACATTTGGGTCTATACTAATACATTTAGAGATTACAAAATTGGCAAGAAACATTTAAGCTGAAAGGCTTAAATGGAAAGTGGAGATATGCACAATTGAATTCTCAAAGCATTAAAAAATTTCATGAAATAGGTATAAAGTAGTTCTTTCTGTGTCACAATTCTTTTCTCCAAGGTTTATTGCTAAACATCCATATGCTGACCCTTCTACTTTTTTTCTTCTCCAGCATCAGATCTCAAGGAAATATAAATATATTAGGAAAGATAATCCAATAACCTGATGTTGGTTCCAGTTGTAACTGGCTGTATTAATCATAATCCATGGATCACAAAGCATTCCGATCAGTACTTTAGGTCCTGTTTTAATTCTTGGTTTATAGAATAAAATTTAGACATCTATTTTAAACATGTACATATATAAAAATAAATTATATTTAAATATAAATTAATTTAATTTATAAATTAATTTTAATTTAATTATAAGTAATTACATTTATTTATATAATGAAATAATTATATTTATTTACATATAAATAAATTATGTTTAAATAAATAATAATATGTGTTAAACATAAGTGAAAGACTGACAAGCCCTGTTCGAGACCTCTCCTCTTGCACTCCATGGGCAATTGAAGCAGCATCAAAAATACACTGCTGGGACCTGATCAAACTATAAATCTTCTGCACAGACAAGTACACAGTAAGTGAAGCAAGCAGACAGCCCTCAGAATGGGAGAAGACATTTGCAGGTTATGCCTCTGACAAAGGTTTAATAACCAGAATACACAGAGAACTCCAACATATTAGCAAGAAAAGAATAAGTGATCCCATCTCAGGGTGGCCAAGGGACTTGAAGAGAAACTTCTCTGAAGAAGACAGGTGCATGGCCTACAGACACATGAAAAAATGCTCATCATCCTTAATCATCAGAGAAATGCAAATCAAAACTACTTTGAGATATCATCTAACCTCAGTAAGATTAGCCCACATCACAAAATCCCAAAACCAGAGATGTTGGCATGGATGCGGAGATGTTGGCGTGGATGCGGAGAAAACTTCTACGTTGCTGGTGGGAATGCAAACTAATACGTTCCTTTTGGAAGGATGTTTGGAGAATACTTAGAGATCTAAAAATAGACCTGCCATTCAATCCTATAATTCCTCTAGTAGGTATATATCCAGAAGAACAAAAATCACTTTATAACAAAGATATTTGTATCAGAATGTTTATTGCAGCACAATTCATAATTGCTAAGTCATGGAAGAAGCCGAAGTGCCCATCAACCCACAAATGGATTAATAAATTGTGGTATATATATGCCATGGAATACTATGCAGCCTTAAAGAAAGATGGAGACTTTACCTCTTTTGTGTTTACATGGATGGAGCTGGAACATATTCTTCTAAGCAAAGTGTCTCAAGAATGGAAGAAAAAGTATCCAGTGTACTCAGCTTTACTACGAAACTAATTTATAGCTTTCATATGAAGGCTATAATCCAATTATAGCATAAGAATATAGGGAAAGGGGCAAGGGAGGGGAGGAGGGAGGATGAGTGGAGGGTAGGTAATTGATGGGAACCATACTTAGAAGGGTACAGGTGAAACTTACTAAATACAGAATAAGGTCTTAAGGTCTTAACACAATAACTAAGAAAATGCCATGAAGGCTATGTTAAACAGTTTGATGAAAATATTTCAGATTGTATATAAAACCAGCACATTGTACCCCATGATTGCATTAATGTACACAGCTATGATTTAATAATAAAAAAAAGACTTCTCCTCTTGTTTAGCCATTTATTGAAAATGACAATGTGTTTCTAACCACACATAGAAAAAATAGAAAAAGTTTAGACATCTATTTTAAACATATATATGTTTAAATAGAAAAAATAAATAATTTTAGAATCATTTAGAAAAAATAAAATAATTTCTATTTTTTTAATAGAAAAAAATTAGACATTTATATTTAAAATAGATCTCTAAATTTTTTCTATTTATATATGTTTAAATTAGATGACTAAATTTTTTCTATGTATGTATATGTTTATAATAGATGTCTACATTTTTTCTATATATATATATGTTTAAAATAGATATCTAAATTTTTTTTATATGACATTAGAATCACATTGTCATTTTCAATAAATTGCCGAACAAGAGGAGAGGTCTTGAACAGGGCTTGTCTGTCTTTTGCTTATGTTCAAAGGCAAAATATCATGTTACCAAATATATTTGCATCTAATTAGCAGGAGTGGATGAACTGTTTATAATTCTGTTTTAACAGACCAGGAAAGTGATTAAAATATTTTAAGAATTGAGTTTTAGTACATTTAGGTAGTATACATAAGTTTCATTGAAAGAACTTTCCTATGGAAGGGCAACATTGCTAGTAAACTAACAGAAAAATAAATTAGCAGAAAGAAAAAAAGAGAGAAAGATCATAAGGCACAATTACCCCTTTGATTAACCACGTGGGGCTTAACTTATTGAAAAGAACTGAATTCCTGCTAGACCACATTCCAGGGAAACTGATAAGCTAGCCTCACAGAGAAGAGAAAGAGATAGGAAAAAAAAAAAAAAAAAAAAGGAAAAACAAATGCAAAAAGCTGGCTCCTGCTATCAGCTTGGAGCAATGACTATTCTTTTTTTCTTTGTTTTTATTCCTATAAAACCCTTACCGTTGGTGTTTTTACCTGTCATGTTGACCACTTTCTTCTCTCTTGAAGAAAGTAATATAAACTTTTTACTTCTTTCTATACTAATCTTTGTGTCAGGAATTCTTTCTTATCAAGTTTCCCCCAATACTCTTCCTGTTGGATCATACAACTTGATTTTTACCCATCTATGTTTCCTGGCTCTGAAGGCATTTGCCTTTGTCACGCATGTTGAAAGCCACAAAATTAGTAATTAACCACTCTTGGAAACTGCATTCGTAAACCCAGTTTTGTGTGTGTGTGTGTGTGTGTGTGTGTGTGCAGTGTCTTTATAACACAGACAGACATAATACTGCTGAATAGAATTCCTAAAGGGAATTGATTTAGTATGGCAGACAGTACCGGAGTAATAGTCAGGATACCTGTATTTTAGTCCTCTTTTTGCTTCTAAGTAGTTGGTAATTTTAGGAAAACTTTTGCACTTCAGTTGGGCTTGAGCCAACACACCTAGTCTAATTTTGAGAGTTTTGCTTAACAGCTTTATTGAGAAATAATTTACAAACTATTAAATTCACTCATTTTCGTTGTGCAATGATTTTTAGTATATTTAGAGCTATGCAGCCACCATCATGATCTAATTTTATAACACTCTGTTCCTTGTTAGCTTCCTACCCCATATAGCTTCAGAATTGGCAGATGTCTTAAGGAAGAAACTTACACTCTGCTGATGCCTCTTAAGTCTCCATTTTGTCATTCCTGCCCTGTAGATCAGCCAGAACTGCCAAAAGCTCTGCTTTCCACCCTGCCAGCAAGGGCTCTTTGATTGAGACCCAGCTGAGATTTTTAGCCTCTAAAGGTACTGATATCCTCGTACTGGCAAAAGTGGTTGGATATTACCAGGTCATTTCATCACTTCCTCAAGAAGTCTCAACTCTTATTTGCTCTTCTCCTCCCTGGCTGTTTTGGCTGTTAAGCACTGAGAGAGCAAAGGAAATCTCTCTCTGGGTTTTTTGAGGCCTCAGCTTACTGTGTTAGCATTGTTCTGCATCCGAAAGACCCTACCGGTTCTTCTGCCCCCCGCAGTGGCCCAGTGCCTGTGCCCAGTCTGGATTCACAGCCTCTAACCCTTGTCAAGCCTTCTCATGTGCCACCAGGGACAGTAGCAGAACCTCAGCTCACCTCTTAAAGATACTTTCTCTGAGATATTATCCTCCTTAGTTCTTGTTGCTTCTACAGACTTTTTGTGCTTTAAGTATATGATTTTAAAATTTGTCTGGATTCTTGTTTTCAGCAGCAAATTGGGCTTCAGCCTGTATGATAGCAGAGGTCAAATTAGCCTTATTTCCTGGACAAGCCCTAGATTCTTTATCACCTTAATGTGTCTACATTTGCTATTCATGCTCTTTGGCAAACTCTCCCTAAGACTTCTGGTGTCTGGTTTCTTCCAACTCTTCATTTCTGAGTTTGAATGGTTCCTTTTCAAGGAAGGTTTTCTCTTATCATTCCATCTTATTGTTCTCCATCATAGAATTCTGCCTTTTCCCCCTTTCGTAGCACTTATCACAGTGTATAATAATTTATTAAAAATTAATAACTTCTTAATTCCTCTTGTATTAATTTATACTCTATGAGAAAACAATTATATGTATCGCTAATAGTGCTTTTAGTAACCTCTCAATTGGATGCATAAACAAAGGCTGAAATGAATTAATAAATGAATAATTCAAGAAAGAAAATTGGACTTTATTTTCTTAAATAATTTACTTACTTAGCTTTTGTTATTGGTAGATGACTTCCAATTTTAAATTTCTAACTTGGCATTTTCTCTATTTCTTTATGCTTTTACTTTAATTGATTAACTATACATTGACCATTTGCTATATAATTAGCTCTGTGCAAGTTATTTTGCGGCATACTAAGAAGATTTTTACTATAGCTCTTTTCCTCATGCATATTGCAATCAGTTTTAGGAGAAGCAATTAGTAGAGCCTACAATTTCTCTTTACATATAACTGTTAAGATATCTCAAACTGAACTCACTTTATTTCCCTAAAACAATCTCTTCCTCTGAACATTATTATTGTCCTAGATATGCAAGACACATCTAAATCATTCAGTCTTTCTCATTTTCTAAAGCCTAGCAGATCTGTACTCAAAACCCAGCCAGGCCACTCATGTGCTTGGGAAAGTTATTTATTGTCTTATAGCTTTACCTATAAAAGGGGGAAATTAAAATCTACCTTATATGGATTAAATCCATGTAACATGAATCAAATAAAACATAGTGTATATGAGAAAGAATTATGTTTCCAGGTATGAAAAGATTAATGAAGGCAAATAGATAATATCTCACCTGATTGGCTTAATGTACACTTTTTTTTATGGCAAACATAATAGGAAAAGGTGAGCAGAGGAGTTATGTAGGGGTGGGACAAAGGGGCTAGCGGGTTTGTGCTCTAGGGGAAGTACTCGCCCTTCTCCACTCTGTACACTTTCATGGGAACAATCCTGTATGTAGGGAACTTACCACTGGAGCTTAGATGGCCCATTGGTACATGTCACCATGCCTGACAACAGCAGCTACTGGCAGAAGTTAAATGAGAGCTTCCCATAGGAGGATAAGTTCTTCCTGTCTTGACCAGCAGATTACTGGACAACCTGATCCTGTGGGATCATTCACCAGATAGTCCTGCTTGTTTCTTTTCATAATGCCACCGCTGACATAGTCTGAGAGATAAATCAATTGGATTTTTAGTGATGATAGAACAGGACTCAAATAGTAGCAAGAGGCTAATCATGCATACCTATAGACTGCCCTACCACTGCCCAGGTGTGGAATCCATGCTGAGCTATACAAATAGCATTCTAGGGCTTAGAAGAAAGGGAGCCTGGAATCAGATTGTGTCCACAAAAAAGGCCCGAGATTATCTCTCTCCCACTCAGAAAGAGGGCCGGGGTGTATAAACAACGTGCCACCCAGAGTCTGTTGTGCCCTTCTGCATCCATTTTGCCTTGCCATCATACACGTGGGAGGGCAAAACCACAGCTATGGAAGGTCCAGCTAACAGGGATTGTGGCTGCTGCCAAGTGAAGCAGCACTTAATAGCTTTGTAATAGTGTGCAGGGCAGATTGGCCCCGAAACTCTAGAGAATGTTTGCTTGAAGACAAGGAACCAGAAGCCCTGCAAAATCTTTGGAAAATCTGTATTACTCAGTAACATTTTGAGGAATGTGATAATGTGCTGCTTCTTGCTTCAAGGTGGGCCCGGAATGATAAGAAATTGTGCATATGGAATCTGGTTACATCAGGGTTACACATGTAAAGTGTTTAATGCCATGTCTGATGCCTAGCAAGGGAACCAATTATTCAGCTAAATTCTGTCTCCGGCACCTCTCCAATGTCTATCTTTTCCTTTTTATTTCTCCTGCCTCCGCAAGACCATTTTATCCTCATGGACTTAATATAAAAATCTTCTAACACGTTTCCTTATCTCCAGTCTTTCCTGCCTCAAGCCAGCCCTTCATATTAGACTAAGAATTAGCATTCTAATCTGAAATTTAAATTTTATTATTCCCTGCTTTAACATATCCTAGGACTCCTTTTATGGAGATGACCACCTAGAGATCTATTATAGCTAAAAATAAGAATTCGTGGCTGCTAAGCTAAGAGATTTTGATTCACTGGATTTGTAACAAGAGTGATGGATGTCCATGTCCCTGTGTGCCCTTGAGAAAATTACTTGGATTTTTTCGTGCTACAGTCTCCTGTCTTTAAAAGTGAGGAAAATATTGCCCATCTAATAGGGTTGTAGTCAAGTTCAAATGTAAAGTGCTTGGAACTGTGCTTTTCACAAAGTAAATGGTAAGTATATTATTACTGCCATTGTTTAAACAGCACACTAGGTCAAGTGGATGTAAAGTGCTTGTCTGAGAATTTTAGCTGGTGTTCATGGCACAAGGAGCCTGTGGAAGAATGTATATCAACTTAGTCACTAGTCATAGTTTTTAGTTAATCAACAATTTTTGTTGTAGCAAGATTTTGTGGATGAAGGAAGTAGTTTGTTTACTTACATTCTGGCACTCAGAATGTGATAAATAACCCACAGACAGTTCAGGTATTGGGTAGCAATATCTGAAGTGGTTTTGGTACAGGAGATTGTGGCAACATCTTTTGAGAAATCCTTAACTTACAGGATAAATTGCTTAGCTCTTAAGATAATACCCCAGACCACCATAGTATTCTCTTTTTACCTACGCTCTGCCATTTTCTCTTCTTATTTTTCCTCTGTTCCTCACTGTGTTAGAGTAATAAACAGCATAAAAATAGTAGGTAGAATTGAAACATCTTATTTTTGAGTGGGTTGGGATCCCCATGATTTCTGGCCTTAATGGAAAAGTTAAAGTTGGGCAATGCCGTTGGCCAAGATAGAGGACTTGAGTATAAACAAATTTGCAGGAAAAAAAAGCATTGGTAGCTATGTGATCTGGTTGCACTGGTACAAACCTGGGAAAAGTGTGGAGGCCTTAAAGTGGGTAAGAGAATGGGTGACGGGTAGTGTTCAAGGATTCAGAGCAGGCAGGCAGTATGATTCCTGATACACATTGCCTGCCTCAGCCCATATCCAAAACAATCCTCTTGGTTGTTTTATCAGCGAATGCATGCTATTATTCAAGTTCTAGACATTCTGCTTTAGTAGGTCTGGAGCAGAACTTGAGAATTGATATTTTTACAAATGATTCTGATGTGGTTTGGGAACCACCAGGAAATCTTATTGTTGTAACAATGTCTCTATTAAAGGAGGGATTATTACTCCAATTAAAGGAGGGATTATTACCCCAATTCAAGATTCTCCATTGTCCTGCAGGTCATTGGGAGGTTTGAAGCTTAGCTGTGGCATTGCACTGCTATTTGTGTTGTGGTAACTGATTTCATCACCACCATCAAACCCACATGTGCACTGTGCAGGGCTGGTGTCAGAGCTGCCTTGCTCTTACATCACCTTTCCTGTTGGTCACAGTTGATTGGTCTGGAGGATACTGCTCACTGAAGAAGGGCTAATGAGTCTTCCCTGAGGTTTCATCTTGAGGTCAGGAGCCAAGGTTCATACAATTATTCTTTCCTTAAATTCTGACTGCCATGTTTTCTACTGTGGAAGAAAAATTAGTCTGTGGAGATTAGTCTGTGGAAACTGAAATACAGAATAATGCACAAGGAATAATATACAATATAGAATAATGCACAAGGAAACTGAAATATGTAGAAAGATAAACCTGAGCCCAAGTATCTTAGAAGGTCCTACCCTTCCTGTTCCTATCGTATAGGGTCAGAACAAAGAGGTCAGGATACCCTTAGTATTAGTAGAAGTGATCTTGATTTTTACTTTGTAAAATAATTTATAATTAATAATAATGAACTACCACGTTCACATAGACCCTACATCTGTCATGGCTAATGCTATCTGAAATATACCAGACATGAGGTGCAAAAGAGCAGCCCAACAAAGATGTCCAAATCCTAGTCTACAGGGCCAGGGAGAGTTTTCAAAATTGATTACATTAAGGATTTGAAATAGGGAGGCTATTTTGGATTATCTGAATGGGCCCAGTGTATTAGGTGTCAGTCTACCCTAGATCTCCTCCCCCTTGCTCCCGATTTGACTCCCATTGAGTTTTACTTCCATATGTGCACATAAGTGTTGATTGACTAATTCTAATTTAGTACTGAGTACATATGGTGCTTGCTTTTCCATTACTGTGATACATATATCACTTAGAAGAATGGTCTTCAGTTCCATCCAGGTTGTTACAAAAGACACTAGATCACCAGTTTTTATGGCTGAGTGGTACTCCATGGTATTCATATACCACATTTTATGAATCCATTCATGGATTGATGGGCACTTGGGTTGTTTTCACATCTTTGCAATTGTGAAGCAAAGATTGTGCTGCTATAAACATTTGGGTGTAAGTGTCTTTTTGATAAAATGTCTTTTTTTCCTTTGGGTAAATGTTTTGTCTAAGTTTAAAGGCCTACTTGGTATCTCCAACTTGTAGCAAACCTTGAATATTTAGGTTTGCTTTTATTTTATTAACTATCCAGTTTTTAAAATGTATTTCCTTAAGATGTTATGTGTATCTGTTTTTGTAAACAGTAATTCAGTGCTTTCTGTCTTGTGTAATACTGGTTTCAGTACAGCTTTAAATTTTTTCATAAGTAAGTGCCTCCAAAATCTCTGCATGAGTATAGACCTGACCCCTCTGACTTAGCAGGTAGTCAGCAAGTATCTGTGAATGCATGAATGGCACATGAGATGCTCATAGATTTAGCTGAAAGTTGCCAAACACGCCATCCAGGCAAGTCCAGACCAGGGAGGTGTCTTCTATACAAGCTAACAATGTGTTTATCACCCAGAATTGACTATTTGTTCTTTTAACCTACATAGAAGAGAAAAATTTTGAAGTCATTTTTCACTCCCACTCATAAAAAAAAGCAAACCAAAACAACAACAACAACAAAAAATATCCCCCCCCCCAAAAAGAAATTGCATGTTGGCATGCTGATTGGAGAAAATATAGAAAAAATAATAATAAAGTAAAAATCATTTCAAATTCCAGCAAAGGTACTGTTTTCCCAATTATTATTTTTGTAAGTATTTATACACACAATTTTCCACACATAGTTTTATAGCCTGATTTTTTACTTTTTATGGTATCCGTTAAAATTGTTTTTAAAAGATGCTTCCTTGTCATGGCCTTTTATTTTCTATCCTTTGGAGAGACTGTAATTTGTTATTGTACATTTAGGGTCTGTCATTTTTGCTATTATAAATAATGTCGTGATGAACATCTTTCTACATAAATCTTTGTGAGCATGTCTTTCACAGCACCATCTGTGCTGGAGTCCCTTGATTGGTGACACACACCTCCACTGACTGACATTTGACACCTGGAGCTGAAGCCATGCAGCTAGAACTTGTCAAGAAGACAAATAGGGTAACAGTGGCCTGTCTCATGTTCATAAAACAGACTGGATACAACTATAATTTTGCAGGCTATTTGTTTGGTTAGAAGCTCAATGCCTCATTGATTCCACACATGATGTATTGTAAAAGAATGAAGGTGACCTTGGAGAAAGCCAGCCACTTAGACTCCAATTAATCAAGCTTCAAGGTAGCTTGACACCCAACACCAACCAGAAACATCATGATCTGTCAGATTTTTGTTACTCAGAATGAAAATTTAGGAAAAGATGTGGATTACGTTTAGCTATGGGTCCTTTTCTGGAAATATCAGAGTAGTTCAACTTTTGAAACTAAGGAGTGTTGATTGTGGGAGTTGAAGGTTTTGGTAGAAAAAGAAAAAACACTCACATATTCTAAAATTGAATGAGCTTCACTAAAGAATGCCAAAAATAGGAAATGTTTCATTAAGCTTGAATATCAAGCCATCAGAGGATTGAAATTTTAAAATCATGGTCTTAGAATTGTGCTTATGTCTCTGCTTCTAGGGCATCTGAAATATATACAAGGAAGTACCCAGGGTAACAAATGAGATAGGTTCTGCAGGTTTATTCTTAAGTTGAATTTTTAGATAAGTTGGAAAAGGTACAATTTACCTACTACCTGTAATAGCCTCTGTTTGTAAGTGGAAGGTGTATATCAGTTGAATGTTTGTAACTTTGGGACTTACTGTAATAACTTCCAATTATATGTGTGAGTTGTATGTAAGTTGAATGTTTGTAACTTGGGACTGTCTGTAACATGTCTATTCTTAAAGTTCTTCAAAGTAGGGCTCTTACTTATTTTGTCAGTATATTGCAGAACAAACAACGATTAACATCTCTATAAAAGAAAGACCTTAAGTGTTTTTCAGTTACTTGAGCTATAAGCATGAATGCTTAGTATTCATCTCTAAAAGCCTAAGTGATAAGGCTTTTACCTTTGATCCAGAATTTATTTAATCTTCTAGGAGAGAGTTGGAGATTGGAGGTTCAAATTCCAGGTATTTAATATGTTTCAGTTTTGTTCTCTGATTCATGATGACAATTTTAGCACTAGCTCTTAACAGTTATTGTACTAAATTGCTATATTAATATTAATATCGGAATATGAAAATTGAACTGGTAAATGGTATGCAAATTAGCCTAATGCACACCTTAATGGGTTGGTGCACTCAAAAATTTCTTGGAAATAAAGGTAACTGAAGTGGTAAAAAGACTAACTAATCACCATTATAAAAGAAGATTGCTACAAGTAGCAGAATAAAATAGTTTAAAGCAAGTATGACTGAATTTAATCAAACAACATGAATGTAATAGCTGGCATAACCCCTTGGTCATATGGTGGGCTATAAACAGGAAGTATTTTTTTTTTTACCAATCACATTTGGGGTTAGACTTCATATCTTTTGGGTAGACACAATTCAACCTCTGATGCCTTTGGCTATGACCTTATTTAAAAATAGAGTATTTGCTGATATAAGCAAGTGAGGATGACTAGTGTGCTCATAAGACAATGGAAATTTGGGCAGACTCTCACAGAAAGAAGATAATAAAGAGAGCTATGTGATGATGGAGGCAGAAACTAGAGCAATCCATCTACAAGTCAAGGAAGACCAAGAATTGCTGGCAAACATCAGAAGCTGGAAGAAGCAAAGAAGAATGCTCTTCTGCAGGTTTCAGAGGGAACATGGCCCTGCAACATCTTGATTTCAGGTTTTCAGCCTCCAGAACCATGAGACAACACATTTCTGCTGTTTTAAGCCACCCAATCCGGGGTACTTTGTTATGGCAGCTCCAGATTTTACTATATCTGCCAAATTCCATTTCCTCTCCTGTTAAGTCTAGGTGAGATCACATAGATTTCTGATCAGTTTCTGTTTTTTAAGGTTGGTCCAGTTTAAGTCTGGAGACTCTCATGTCTGATTTACAGCTTACCTCCTTCCTTCTCTCTGGTGCCACCATCTGTCTCTCCTCCCTGTGCTCCCCCATGCTGAGTTATTGGGTTCTCCATTCCTTCCCTGGGACGTGCCACTCAGATGGAGACAGGGCTGCACTCATCTTTTCTCCAGCCAGGCCTCCCCGTGCCCTTCTTACCATGAAGAGGTAGAGGCCGCTATCATAAGCATCCTGCCTTCAGTATTCTTGAAGCAAGTAGTAGTCTCAGGTCAATTGAGGAAGAACTGTCCTGGCCTGGATCAGTACCACCCAAGAACTCCTCCAGAAACTTCCTCATTAGTAGCAGTGCCAAGATTCCACAGCTCCCCACCATCAAGTGCAGTACTGTATATCCTCACCAGAGGTAATCCCACACCCTGCAGGTGGCTCTCTGGGGCTTTGGTTGGCTTGCTCCTCACCAAGATCAGGAAAAGGATTTAGATAAGCAGGCCTGCCATTATGAGCACTGCATTTGTGTGGTTACAGATTTCCGTGGTCCCTTCCTTTTTTCCCTTAGTCCCATTCTATAGCCTTCGAAAGTTGTGGGGCTGGCATGAGAGTTATATCAAGCAGAGCCAATTTTTTCCTGAGGAAAGTTTCTTGATTTGATTGTTAGTGACTGTCCTCAGGATGTGGAAGTATTTAATGGTTCTTTGCCCTCAAATTGGTGTCTTAGGCATGCTGAAGGTGGGTTGCTTGCAAGAATGGTTAGCACCACTCCTGGTGAGAAGGGATTCCAGTGATGTGAGAGGGGAAAAGATGGGTCCCTGACTGTAGGGAAAAGGAAAGGATCTGCTCAACTTCTGTTATGCTGGGAAGGTATTTCTGTTTCTAGGATTTTTTTCTTCCTCATTCTTCTCCTTTGATATTGCAAGATGTTTTAGATTCTGCTGACATCCTATGGTTGATGAGATAGGAAGAGCTGTACTCATTGTATAAGGTCTAGTGAGGGTGCTCCTTGTTGGCTGTGGCTTACATTCTTTTTCCCCAAGGTGAACATCCCAGTGATTTTTAATGGAAGGGATTCTGCTTCACCCATCTTCTTGGATGGGTGGCTGTTTGATGACTCCATGACTCCATGTCTAAATTAGATGGATGTCTATACCAGGGGATCATCTGAAGGAACACAAATTCTTAGGTCCTACCCCAGACCCACTTAATCAGAAACTGTGGGTGGTCCCTGGCATCTGTATTAACACACCCTCTAGGCAATTGTGATGTACCCTGATATTTGAGAACTGCTGCTCCAAAGATGCCTCTCTTCTCCAATTCAAAATGACACCCCAACCTCTCTAGGAAATGGATGTCTGTGGGTGGAAATATGGGTATTAAAGGGAAGAGTCATATCATAATGTGCTTGCATTGCTAGAAATAATGACTTAATAAGCTTAAAACCAATATTCAATTGTTTATTATAAGTAGGTTAGAAACTGAATTAAGAAAATGATTATAGATGATGAGCAAAGGGAACAGATAAGAGAGAAATGGATCAGAGAAAAACATGGATACATTCAGATTATAGGATCCATACTGAGAAATCTGTGATCTGTTCCAAAATGCACAGCCTGTAAGCCTGGCCCTTTAAGAAAAGAAGACTGTCTTGCTGAGGCTTCACCCCTCCCTCAGTGGGACTAGGCCCCAGCCTCTTTGGGGCTACCGAAGGTGGGACTGCTCTCTCAGAGGGAGTGAGTGCAAGTGAGCTTAGTGGGTTGGGAAGATTTACAGGGGAAGGCAAAACACACTGAAAACAGCACAAATGCTTTGATCTCATAGGAGAGAAAAAGTCTCTCAGGGAGGTGAGGGGAAAGTGCCCCCCCATTTCTCAGCATGGCATAGCACCTGACTGCCCACAAGGTTTCCCGGGGAATTAATTGCTCATCTTGGGGTTTGTGTGCCCTGTCTAATTGGGGTCAACCTTGATGAACTGCACCTGAACCATGTTTCTGTCCAAGATTTTGTTTGTATTAGGATGAAAAGTAACATAGAGTGATAAAAATAAGAAGTAAATCAAAGCAATTAAGGTAGTTAGTTAAAGAAATAGTTTGGTTAGAAAATACAAGCCCAACAAGAACCATGAGGTAAGCATTTAGCCCCTGCCTTTAATGTATGTAATAAAAAAAGAGCTAGCCCGGAGCAAGGGGCTGCCACTGGTCCTCACGCTAACTTGGAAGTAGTCAGTCCCCCAACCCAGTTGCTCTTTAAAAAGTTCCTTTTTGTGTCTTGACTCTTCATTTTTTCCTCATTCTCTTGTCTCTGCCAGCCACCGAGAGGGAACTCATGTGTAGTTTGGAACTGGTCCCCACAGACGTCTACTTCATCAGGCCTAATACAAGACATAGCTTATTTTAAAAATTATTCCTTCAAAATTCTCTGACAAGTTTTTCATTCATCGCATTTTTCGGCTTAAAGTTTTTGTGATGCACTTGAACTAAAGCTAAGAGAATCTCCATTCTTCCTCAGAGAATGGAACCCCATACATTTATTCTTAACTGCTTGAGTCAAATAACCTTAAAGTGTTGTTTGGTGCTATAGAATATTTTCCTCCTTACTTTTCTCCATAGAAATTGTCACCATCAGACAATGGTGACAATTTCTACATGTATAATTTACAGGATTGTTTTATTTTTGGTGTATCTACACCCATATGAATGTGTACTTCATAAAGGCAAGGGCCTTTGTCTGTTTTAGTCACTCCTGATTTCTCAGAATCTTCAACAGTATTTAAAACCCTGTAGGGAGTCAGAAATTATTCAATATTTTTTGAATGAGTATGTGGAGGTTTGGTTTTAAGAAAGTGTTTAAAAGGTTCTGTAGATTTCTGTTTATTGAGTCATTGAAGAAAATTATGTTTTTTCCCCCTTGTTTCTAACTGTGAGAATACCTAATATCATAGGCATCATAAGGTCCTTAGAAGTTTCATTATTTTTGTGCAATATACAGAAGATAATTTAATAGGCTGATGTGAAAGTTACTACCTGGGAGTTTGCTACAGGGCATCATGAATTGGAACTGGATAGGGAATGTTAAAATAGGAGAGTCAGGGGAGGTTAGTGATTTGAAACTGACACAAAAGAATTTCTATCAGTAACTTGGGGCATGCCAGTCTGCTATTTGCACAAGGATGTCTTTTTGTAGGGAACACTCTTGGATGTGAATCAGTTTATCAGTAATTGTGCTAGGCCAAACACTTCCCAGGGTGCAGTACTTCCACCCTCCTGTTTGCACATTTGATAGCTCCTATCTCACAGATGTTCACTGTTTTCTCCGTCATTGACGATCCCACTCTGACACAGTAGAGTTGGTTTCCACCCTTGAAGCACTGTGGGGGCAACAGGCAGATGCATCTGGAATTGGAGGCTGCAATGAGAAAGGCAGAGTGACTCACCACAGGACTTTAGAGTCTGGCTTTACCTAACTCACCTTCAGCATGGTGAGCTTCTTGGTAGCAATGAAAGAGAAAGCACAAACAGAGGGAAAGACCCAGAAGACTCTATTGTGCTTAAATGGATGTAGGAGATCCTTAACAAGATGGTGAGGTTCAGGAGTTGGGTTATCTCTGACACCTTCCCCTGTTTCACAGCCCCTACCCAATCAGGATTTGAACTTTCCTTGGTAGCTCCCTTTTGTTGGCTGTCCACATCAATCCCTTTTCCTATCAATCTATTTCTACAATGTCCTTGGTCTGCACTGCCTGTCCTTTTATTATTGGTACTGCCCAAGCACAATTATAGTTATCATTTATTGAGCATGTGCCATGAAACCATACAATATGCCAAGGATTTTACCTGCTTTATTTCATTAAATCCTTATAACAAACATACAAAATAAGTTGTTACACAAATTCTACAGAAAAGAACACTCAACTCAGAGAAGTTAAACAATTTTCCTCTGGTCACAAAATTAGTAAATGATATAAGCAAGTTTTATTTTTATTTTTTGGTATTGTGAGTATACACAATTTAATTGCCTGTTTTTTAAAATTTCATTGATATGAGGGTAAAATGTTTAGGTTACATTGTTTTCGTTTCTAAGTTGTAGTTGAGCCCTTCACCCAGGAGGCATGCTGGATACCCTCACATTGTGCACATTAGGTGAGAATCTGTCTTTTTTTTATAGACAAGATTTATTTATTTATTTATTTTTTGAGACAGAGTCTCACTATGTTGCCTTCAATAGAGTACTATGGCATCACAGCTCACAGCAACCTCAAACTCTTGGGCTTAAGTGATTCTCTTGCCTCAGCCTCCCAAGTAGCTGGGACTACAGGTGCCCACCACAACACCTGGCTATTTTTTGGTTGGGGTTGTCATTGTTGTTTTAGCAGATCCCAGCCAGGCTCGAACCCACCAGCTTCAGTGTATGTGGTTGGCGCCTTACTCAATGAGCTACAAGTGCTGAGACTATAGACAAGTTTTAAATGATACACGACTCACAGACCTGATGTCTTTGGGGGGACTTTTTGTCACATTTATTTGTTAACTTCTAGAATATTATAATCACTTACAGGGGGATCTCTTCTATGCTGCTCTCATGAATCAAAAGAGGTTGTAGCAACCAATCCAGCAAGAAAACCCCTAAAGGCCCCTAACTGTTTCAGCCTGAGTCCCTGTCCATCTCAACCCCCCCTTATTGGTTTAATTCTGAGAACAGGTTACAAGGAAGTTCTCTGAGTTCCCTGACCTCCCTAACCACAGTTGAAACAATGGTGAAAACTCACTCAAGCAGAGTTTCCCAAGCTATAGTCTCCCAAGCCAAGTCAGTTTTTGTGTCACCTACCATGATGCGACCCCTGTGCTAGCCCCCTGGCTGTAGCCCCATCCTGAGAACTGCCATGATGTAACACCCTGAGCTAACCATGGGACTGTAACCCCACCTTGTAACCGACCACGTTGTGCTTTTGTATATGCTTGCTTTGCCACATCAGCACAAAAGGGGTATAAAAGGCTGCCTGCATTTCTCTTCGAGGCTGTTTGCCCTTTGGGGCAGCAGGTCCACCTGTGCAGATGTAACCATCTGATTTGGGCCGTTTGCCCTTTGGGCAGTGGTCCACCTATGCAGATATAAACAAACCATCACCACCTCATTTGAGCCTAAAGTGGGGTCTGTGTATTCTTATGAGTGGCGTAAGTCACAACAAGGTGAGAGGAGACTCATCTCCAGGTCAATGATCTAAAAGAGAGCACTGGGAACCAACACACAGGCTGCAGGAGGCTCCCACCATGAAGGAGAGTTCTGAGGGATCAGAGAAAGAGGGAAGGCACTCACATAGGGAAGGGACTGAGGAGAGAATCCTGGTGCTCTGTACTTTTTGTGGACATTGCTATCTGAGCTAAAGGAGGGTCCCTTCACTGCAGGAGGCTGCTGGAGTGAATTAGAGAACTGGCTAGTGATGTGCAGTGGTATTCACCAGAGAGAGGGTATAGCAGGACCCACTGGCTTGAGAATCCTGAACACTGTGGCTGGAGCCATTTTGAGACTGTAGGCCCAGAATCTGTGTCTACTTGGGGGTCAGATCCATTGTTTCTGCCTGCCCATCATCTCTGCCAGCCTGAGGAGGGAGCAAGGAGATTGAGTGCTCGCCTGTATTTCATTGGCAAGAGCCAGATGCCCCCAATGCAGCCAGGGTGTTCCAGCCACCGCAGACCAACAAATGTAGCTGCCTGGAGATGTTGGTGGGGCAGCACTCAAGCCTCCGCACCCATACAAATGCAGTTGCCTTTGAATATGGGTGCGGTGGTGCTCAGGTGGGCATGATGGTGCTCAAGTCCTTGTCAAGGACAATTTCAGCAGCTTACAGAATGAGGCAGGGTATCACTCCACAGCACACAGACTGCTCAAAACAACCATAGGGGAACAGTAAGACATGAGAGACAGGTAAACAGCAGTGTTAAAGGCTCACAGGGCATCTACCCCTCTTCTGCTGGGTCAGACTCCCAGAGTAGGACTAAAACGCTCCATCCAAAACACCCTCAACTTCCCTTTCCAATATTATCCTTCTTCTTCCTCCATTTCAGACAGATTTACTCCCTCCCTGTTTCCCAAACGAGACTCCAAAGATGTTTCTAGTTTTGTCCATTTCTCTATGCTGTACCCTTTTGCCAAGTCTGATATGTTTTCCTACTTCTCCCACATGTCCAGTTTCTACAAGTCTTAACCTTTTCCATAAGGCATTAAATAGTACCTTACTCCTACTCTGATCTTTTCTTTAATTACACTTTAGTGATGTAAATTTGTCAGTATCACATCTGACATTTTTGTTCTTTCTAGTTAGTTAGCTTTTCATATGTCTTTTCTGGAAGACAATTACGAAAGCCTTGTTTCAGAGTAGTAACAGGCTTATCCATCTTAGCTGTTAAGGAGGTACTAAATTAATGGTGCTAGATCAATTGATTTCAAATTCTGTATTTTGGGTGTGGTTCTAAGTATACAAAAAGAAGTATATTTGATGGGTTTGGGATATATATCATGCTACCAAAAATATCTGAGTCAGCCTGAGCAACAGTGATGATGGCATGAATGGATAGTAGCTTCTTTTAAGCATACATTAGTTCTTTCTCACATGTCTCTCTAATGATGGGAACAAATAGGGAAGGTACTCAGGGAGATACTCGTATGCACTCCCATGAATAGGCATTTTTCCCTTTGCTGGAAACAATCATGAAAAATCATGCATTTCCTTCCTATGTTCTCTGTCAATCATCTAGAGAAGATTCTAGTTCTCGTTCACTTCTGCTGAGGAAATCAGTTCCCTAGGGTTTTGGAAAGGCCACAGTCACTGCTCTTTTAGCATGATTATGGTTTACATGCTCTTAGCCTGATTATTTTCAGACTGTCAGCACCAAAGGCCTTTTACTACTAATTCATGCTTCAACACTTGCTTCTCACTCTTCCATGTTTATGAAACCCTTCTAGAAGGTACTTATCTCTCTTACAGCTCTCACCACATTCTGCCTGGCATTAAAGTAATTCACGCAATTACTGTGTAATGCTGCTCCTCCAACTACAATGAACAAGTTCAGGCCGTACAACTTCGATGCCCTCACCATGCCTTGTATGCCAACTTTAACATATTGGACGCTAAGTAGATCTTTGCTGAATAAATTTCCCATTCCTGTTGGCTGGTGGTGGACATTTTTGAAATTCAGAGAAAACATTAAATATCCATAAAAATCGGCTCCCTGGGGAAGCTATCAGTGTTCTATCTTTTGAAAAGTGAATTTCATGTTACTTTGATGTTACATTTTAAACTTTTTTTATTTAGATGGAGAAGGAAGAGAGGAGTAAAAAAGAGCACATCCATGCAGAACATTGTACTCCATAAATGCATTATTGTACACAGTTATAATTTAATTTAAAAAAATTTTTAAAAAGAGCACAATGTAATCAAAAACATAGTTTAATCAAGGTGACACTCAATTCATCTCAAAATGACTATCGCAACTTGCCATGAGTGGGTTGCATATAAAATGCTTTTCTAGCTTTCTCTTTCTTCATGAATCATGGCCATGGTTTGTACACTGATGATGTTTCGTGGTGCTACTGTAAACAAGCTTCTCCGTGACATTGGCTTCTGCTCATCGATTAAAGAAGGCTGGCAGAGGCGACTCTATGTTTATGGGGAAAAAAGCTTTGCATTTTCCAATTGTGTTCAGGATCAAAAGATATTTTAAATTGCTTAAATACATCTCTTATTAAGAAATGTGCATGTGTTAGCTGGATGACCCCTAAGCATTTTAGTAATTTGAGAAGTACCAGTTAAATATTCAAATTTTTTATTATTCCTTTTTAGAAGAACTTGGATTTCTAGAATCTGTAGGGATTCAGAAGTATGTAGAGAAAATGGGTAACAGTAAATACAGATATTTTTGATAAAATTGTAAACTGCTGATTATATTTCATACGGGTACACTTGAAAAGAATAATTTGTGGGAAAATAGCAAAAACAGAAATTCTTTGCCATAGAAGAATTCCATGGAGACCTTTCCTTCATGATAAATAAGGAACAATGGAGATCAACACTAACAGCCCAAATACCTGATCTATCCTATTATAGTGTCGTCAGGGACCATTTTTTATCCTCTCTGCTGTCCAAATTTCTTTTCTTTTTAGTATATATTTTTGGTGGGAATATTCTCACAGTACATTTTTCAGAGAAAAGATTTATGTTTAAATAAGAAATGATGTTGCATATCACTTTCCAGCTCTTTCAATCTTGCAGCCTGATCTTGATAATCAGCTTGAAGCAGATTGGGAAGGATCTGGATTTGTGTAATAAGACCTCTCCCCTTTCCAGGACTGAGCTGAAGGACACTGAGCCAGAAAATAAAAGAGGAGCTAAGGGGACTAGCGTAGTTTTTGTGATTCTTTTGCAGAAGTAAGGTAGTTTTAGCCAATGTTAGATGTAGCACAGGGAAAAGTTTCTATCGCATATTTTATGTCCCAATTTAAGAGAATTTTTTTTTAAATAGTGTCACAAAGTTCTATTTGACTTTTGTTAAATCCTAATCTCCAATCCATCTTTGTATAATACATAGTACAGGAAGCTTAGTTGGGGTATTTCAAGGTCAAACTTCATCTTTGAGCACAAGGAGTGTTGAGAAGTTCCTGCTTTTATGAATCTTATAGTTGTAGTGAAAAATCAATGTACTTGTGGAAGGTAGAAATCTAATGCCATGTCTTGAGTATTAAATTGGCAGTTATAAAGGAACTCTAAGGTATGGTAAGGATCTGAGAGGGCATTCTTTATCATGTGCTACGGATTGAATGTAATATCATAAAAACATTTCCAGAAAGTGAGTAGATACATTGCATCAATAAAAAATTTCTGGCTTGGCGCCTGTGGCTCAACGGGCTAAGGCGCCAGCCACGTACACCTGAGCTGGTGGGTTCGAATCCAGCCCAGGCCCGCCAAACAACAATGA
>CAUYRH010111798.1:0-11785 GCA_963574655.1 Perodicticus potto
CAAACAACAAAGACAGCTGCAACCAAAAAATGGCCGGGCATTGTGGCGGGCGCCTGTAGTCCCAGCTACTTGGGAGGTGGAGGCAAGAGACTTGCTTGAGCCCAGGAATTGGAGGTTGCTGTGAGCTGTGATGCCACAGCATTCTATCCAGGGTGACAGCTTGAGGCTCTGTCTCAAAAAAAAGAAAGAAAAAGAAAACTCATTCATTCATTAACCATAAAAGGATTAATTCATTCAGGAGGGCAAAGTTCTCCAGACACAATCATCACTTAAAGACCCCGCCTCTCAAGGCTGCCACATTGAAGATTAAATTTCCACATAAGTTTTGGACAGATATTCAAACCATAGCACCATGTTATTTCTTGGTTTTCATTAAAGAATTTCTTTAGCTTGGGTCATTTATTTCCTTCCCTGAGCTGTTACCCCCAGCCAATGAAGAGGGGATTATGCCCATGGCTTTCCATATGGTCAGCCGGGTTCAAATCTCAGTGCATTCATTCATGACCTTAGGCAAGTTACTCACCCCTCCACCGAGGCTGGGATGGGGGAAGCACCTGGCCTGGATTAGCACAGAGCGGAGACTTGACCTGTAACTCGTTTCTTCCATCAGAATATTTCCTCCTCACTCCGCAACCACCCAGTATTATTACAAGCACTTTATTCTTTTCATATCACCTCTGTCTTCACCACCTCAGTCGCTTGAATCCCAAAATCCCAGCCAAGGGCCGTCCTCTCCACTTCGCAGGTGAGTACACAGGATGTGTCTTTCTTGAAAGAGTTGCCCAGGGTCAAAGCCCGAGGAAGAAGGACTAGAGCAGCCCTCCCAACCCTGTTCTTATAGTTCCTGGTGTTTCTCTCTTTGACAAATTCAAATCCACAAGTGTCTGGGCTCCCACGATGGCCATGTTACACGTGATTTCTTTTTAATTTAAAATTCCTTTTGTGCATCGAAGGGAATATCTAAAGAAATTTAATAACTGGTCATAATACTTTAAGTTGTAAACTTGGGACTTTTTTTCTTAGATCATTAAATGTAATTTTCAAGTATCATAAGTTTACTGACTGGGCCTCGTGGCTCATGCCTGCAATCCTAACACTCTGGGAGGCCAAGACAGGTGGATTGCTTGAGCTCAGGAGTTCAAGACCAGCCTGAACAAGAGTGAGATCCCCTAGCTACTAAAAATAGAAAAACTAGCCAGGTGTGGTGGCAGGTGCCTATAGTCCCAGCTACTCAGGAGGCCCAGGCAGGAGGATCCCTTGAGCTCAGGAGTTGGGAGGTTGCAGTGAGTTAAGATGATGCCACTATATTCTACCCAGGGCAACAGAGTGAGACTGTGTCTCAAGAAGACAAAAATAAAAAGTTTACATATATATCCACTAATATTTGTGTTATAATTTAAAACAATCACAATTTAGCTATGATTAATGTTCTCTTAGCTCCAAAATGGTAGAGTTTAAATTCTCCTAAATAATAACACACTGTTTAAAATCAAGTTCTGTTAATTGAAAGATACACACACACACACAATCTAAGGAAGCAAATTCTCATTAATATTTAAACACTGTTGATAAGCTTAACTAATTAAATCTCTTAAAGTTTTTAAATTACATCACAAATTTAATGTACCTGATTTCTCGAGCCTTTCAGATGCCTTCATAAACACTTCAACAGCTCTTGAAAATCTATTAAATTAAAATGTAGATCCAACATTCTTCTGCATTTCAGCACAGTCAAATTAAATATAAACTTTGCTAATTCAATTTAGCGAATCATCCTCAACATTTTAAGTCAAATTAAGAAGAGACTCTTAAATGTTTTGAGCATCGTAAGTAGTACGCATCTTCAATCTTCATGTATTCAAATATGCATTCAAATTCATATTAAATGGTACAATTGTTATAAAAAAACTTGTATAGCTGTGTAAATAAATCTTACACAAAATTAAAGAGTGCAAAGCATACATCTATCTAGAAAGAATCATCTCCAGGCTTCCATAGCATCTACAGTTATAAATGTGTGGTTGCCAGAGATTTGGGACCAGGATTGCAAGTGTAGGACTGATAGAAGGGAACACGGATTCTCCTCCCCAGAAGACTCAGCCCACCCTACTCACTGGGCCACAGGCACCACCCAGGATTCTGTATCTTCTTTACAGCTTTCACTCACCCATTCAGCAACTGTCTTTGGAAGGTGAACTATATGCCAGTGACTAGAATCGTCAAAGATGCCTGCCTTCATGGTCTTTGCCTCCCTTGTCAGCACAGAGATCATAAAGAAAATGAATAAGTTGGGCCAGGTGCAGTGGTTCACACCCATAATCCCAACACTTTGGGAGGTAAAAGTGGGGATCACTTGAGTTCAAGACCAGCCAACAGAGTGAAATCCTGTCTCTACAAATAAAATAGTTTTTTTTTTAATTAGGTGGGCATCAAAAAAACAAAAAAAGGCTCGGCGCCTATGGCTCAAACAGCTAAGGCGCCAGCCACATACTCGTGAACTGGAAGGTTCGAATCCAACCTGGGCCTGCCAAACAACAACAATGGCTGCAACCAAAAAATAGCCGACATTGTGGCAGGTGCCTGTAGTCCCAGCTACTTCCTTTCCTTTCTTTCTTTTTAAGGCAAGACATCCACCTCCTTTCCCCCCCCCACACCCACTTCTGTGAATGGAGTTCATCTTCTCCCCCTCTGCCCCTTCACCTAAAACTATCTGCCACAGAACCCTATAGGAGTCACTGGCATGTATGTTGGAAATCAAGTCAAAGTGTTCATACTCTCAAGAGCATTTGAGTTAAATTTTTTTTTACACTATGTCTTAAGACCACCCAGAGCCCACTCAGCGTCTGAAGGCCTGGAACTTTCTTCCAGGTAAGAAAAAAGTAGGGGAACGACGAAGGAGCAGGGGTGGATGGAGCTGCAGAGGCTAAGAAGACCTGTTTGTGTTCCTGGACAGATGGCCGAGGTACAAACAGCTGATGTTAAATGAAGGACGATGTCGCCGATCACTGGCTCCATTACTTGGGGAACGTTAGTGAACCTTGTGGAGTCTCAGGTCTTCCTCATGTGCATTAGAGAGGTGATCCCTAAAATCTCATGTTCACAAAGGAAAGGGGAGTAAATTGCTTTGAATCACTGGATATGAATCTGTTCTAAAAGGTTCCACATTCATTTAAATTAATCCTAGATGCCTTTGGGAAGGAATGTTGCAAGGAAGTAGGAAGTCAGCCCCCACCTGGGGATCTTTAGTGAAAACTCAAGCTCTTCAGTGGCTGACAGCTGCCAGTCACCAAGTGGCACACCTCTCCAGGGACAACTTGGGCCACCACTTACCAACTCCCACTGGTATCCCTGTAGGAACCACTCTTACGCCAATTCATGCTGACTCCAGGGGACTGAGAAGCCCAGAATGGAAGGTGGCAAATGTAGGTGAGCCAGGGCCTTCCCTCAGAGGAAGGATCCCAAAACAGCCTGAAGACATGTCCGGCTAGAGCAGGTCAGAAGCAAGTAACATCACGCCCTGCAGAAGACTCCAGGGCCCTGCCAGGAAGAGATCACCCTAGCTCCTCATTACTCAGGACACTGAACACTGATGCCCCTCTTCAGAGTGTCAGAGATCCAGGTTCTTTCTAACCCTCTCCACGACCTCAGGAAAACTGGAAAAAATCCCCTAAGAAGCTGAGTGAGATGGGAAGCAAGGCTGACTCCCAGGCAGCGGGTGGATAAGCTCCATAAAGACAGATTTGCTCCAGGGAGGGGGCACCAGTCACCCTCAGAGCCCCATTTCTCTACTCTCAGATCCTCATAAAGTACAGTGCTTGTCATCACTCTAAGAGGCTGAGGTTTCAAGGCCAGTCCTCCCCTGTCACTGTTAGCAAGAAAGCTCTATGCGCTCAAACCCCCAAATGCTGCCAAATGAATGATGCACTTGACCCCACAACAGGGGCCCAGCGGCTCGGGTCCCCTTTGGCGTTATTTTCAAATCTGACAGCACAGTGTGTTATTCTATTTACTTGTGCTTTTAAGCTCAAAACTACAATTCCTTATAAAAATAACTCAAATCTTTTACAACAACCTGGATGGAACTGGAGACCATTCTTCCATGTGAAGTTTTACAAGAATGGAAAAACAAACATCACATACACTCACTATTAAATTGGGAATAATCAATCAACACTCAATGTGTACAATTGGCAGTAAAACTCAATGAAAGCAAGCAGGTGGGAGAGGCAGGAGGGGAGGGGTAAATTCACATCTAACGGGTACAAGGCATGCTATCTGGGTGATGGGTGTACAGGGATCTCAAACTGTACAAAAGCAAGTCAGGTGACCAAAACATTTATACCCCCATCATATTATAAAATAAAAATAAATGACTCAAATTGCTCAAGGTACACAATGCTGGGACAAGGCTAGGTGGCTCCAGAGTTGTGTCCTAGGAAGGGTAAAGCAGGAAAGAAGACAAGAGAAAGACTAGTATCCAGGGCAGGCTGGGACCCTTCAAGATTTGTTCAGGGTTTCCAATCTGGCATCTCTCTCTTCCGATGTTTCCAGTCCCAAGAGCTACACTCAGACACTCTCCCCAGATGTGCATCCTTTCCCCAGCAGCCCCAAGCCCCGAAGTCCTCATCCGAGCTCCTTGGAAAAGCCATTCACCTGCTCCTAGCATCTCTTCCTGTCAACCAGAGATTTTCGATCAGTGTGACTCTCACACCCCATAGTTGGTTAAATCCGACTCACGTATTGCTTCATGCTCTCAACCTACCAGAGACCAGCTCACTGACCACCTCTCAGCCATGGGGCTGGAGCTGCTCACAAATGTGGAAAGGCAAAAGGGATGAAGTCAGCTGCCTTCCTGTTCTCCCCCCAGAGCAGAAATCACCACTCAAGTTGTCCCTGTGTGTACCTGAAGATATCTTTATTTTACAACAAGCATAGCCTGGAAAGGATCTTACGAGCCCCTTTGATGAAAGCCCAGATTTCTCAACCTCTACTTCTTCAGCCCAGTATCTGCTTCACAGTAAACTCTGCATTTCTCCTCATGTTTCTTCCTGGGGAACTGTCCTCTATGCTACATAAACTGAGCTCACAAGTCCAGGTGAGCATGATTAGAACCCAGGGAAAGTAACCCTGCTAAGCCAATATTCTGTTACTTAGGTGGATTCCCAAATATATGCAGGTCAATCATGTATGTGTTGGCTTTTTCCAGGGCAAGGCTGCAGAAAGTGCCAAAGTACAAGGGGCCTCTCCACCAATACCAAGGCAGTATTAGAAAAGGTGCTCCCATGAGGTGTGACGCTCTAAGCAGCACCAAAGGGTGGAAGCAGAAGACTGTATGCCCTTTGCTCTCTGACTAGGTGAGACTGGAATGTTAGCCAGATCTCCACTTGAAATCCTGCCTAGATAATAGCTGCCATTTAACAAATACCTCTCATATGCCAAGCATTTTACTTTCATCTTTTCATAAAATCCTCCCAGCCATCCCCAGAAGGAACAAACTCTTCATATCCCCATTTTAAATGAAGGAACAAAATCACAGAAGGGTGACATAACTTGCCTGAGACCACGTAATTAAGAAGCAGAGCCTATATTAAAACCAGACTCTGGAGGGCCCAGGCTTACCCGCTGTGATGTAATGTAATGTCTCCACTCTTTAGAAAGTCTTCATGGACTCCTAAGGCAGAGTCTCCACGGTTGGCTGCCATTAGTTCTTTCCTTCCCTGAATGCACATGCTTCATTTCCCCTTGGTGGGGGGAAATCTGTTTTCTCTCCTTAGAATATGAACAAGTTCTTGTGACCAGGATGGTTAGATTTATCAAATGAATCTGCAGAATGCCCAATTAAAGTTGAGTTTCCAGATAAACGTTGGATAATTTTTTTATTATACATATGGTCCAAATATTCCATGAGACACACAATACCAAATATTATTCATTGTTCATCCAAAATTCATATTTTACTAGGCATCATATATTTTGTCTGGCAATTCTACTTATTAATTGCTTTGACCAAAAGAATATAGGACAAGTGCCAATGTGCAAGTTCCAGGCTCAGCCTAAAAGAGGATTGTCAGCTTCTATCTAATCCGTCTTGGAAGGCTATCCTGGGACCATCACCCTTTGAGGAGGCCCAGAAAGCCACATGGAAAGGCCACATGGAGAAGAACTGAGCACCAGGCAATGAGTAGGTCCTCATTAGGCCTTCCAAGACAGCCTGGTCACCAGCCACATGACTCTAGTGTACACCTTGTAGAGCAGAAGAACCACCTACCCAAGCCCTGCCCTAATCCACAGAAGTGTGAGAAATAACAAATTTAAATAACATCATTGTAAGACTCTATGTTCTAGGGAGGCTTCCTATGTAACAAGAAATAATCCAAATGACCTCTAATGGGCCATCTTTAATTCAGACCCAAAACCTTACAGAGTCCACTATAGTGGCTTCATGGAGCTTAGTTTTTGTGTCTTGTCCTGCCTCACTGGTTTTATTTTATGTTTTTTCTCCTTAGGGGGACAGCATATTCTTGAGGTTTATAACATGGGATTTGGAGATAGGCCCAGGAATGGATTCCAGCTCTGTCTGACAAAGCGGTACAATCTGGTCTCTTTATCTGAAAAATGAGTATGTCAGTACTAATTACCTCATAAGAATTAAAGGAGATTTAACATCTATTAAGTTATTAGAACAGCACCAGGTCTTTAACTGAGGCCCAGCACTTACTAGCTGTTGTTAATAGTCATCCTGACACTGGATAATTTCTCTCACCTGCATTATTTTATTATTTGATCTCCCTTTTTATTTATACCCAGTGGAGAAAATTTAGTGAAGCCACAGATCTGATGACAACAAAGGTGACAAGGTCTGCCACCAAAGAACCAGAGTTCTCCATGGGGAGATACTCTCGGACCAGAGGAAATACAGTGAGGTGAATGGCCTTTCTAAGGCCCTCCTTCCGCTATTTGAGTCCTTCATTTCCTATTCCCCAGTACAGCAGTCACTGAGAAGTCACATGCCCCTGAACACAGCCCAGACCTATTGGGTAATTAAACTACCCCAACCCTCCATGCCAGGCTACTCAACCATGCTCCCCAAATTCCTTATTTCTTCTTTACCATGAACCAGAAATACTAGAACAGACCGAAAAATGTTAAATACAGAAACAAATTCCATGGATTATTGAATCAAACAGTTCTGATGTCTAAATTTGCTTTTAGACTGATGTCTAAACCTGGCATAATTTGTAAGCAAGAAAACTGTATGAAGACAAAACTTGTTATAATAAAAAGCCTGGAATGTGGCATGGTTCACAGCTGATGCTCTTTTGATACCAGTTTCCCTGCTTCCCTAGCACTAGTCATTCTAAGGCATTAAAAGGGCATTGGCTGCTGGTACCAGCAACAAGGCCATGTTCAATGACATCTTCATTTTATCCTTCTGGGGCCCCAACATCATGAATCACTAGTCTTGTGCCCTCCCCTCTTCTCCTCCTTACAACAACTGGCCTGTGTTGACATTACCAAGGCTGAGCCCATCCTCTTCTCTTGTTCTGCTTACCCTCTTTTCCATCACTGTCACCCTGGTCACCTTCTGAAGGATGCATTCACTGAACTCCAAAGCATGGCTCTGTCTGCCTTTGCCCTTCATCTTACTCTCATCTCCCTCTTCTACACCATCACACTCATTTCCACTCAGCCAAGCTCTTGCAGTCTCAAAGTGACTGGCTAAAGCCTGTAATCCCTCAGCAGGGTAGAGCTAGGACTAGGTATCAGGCTTTGGAGGGCAAAATATTGATTCTAAACCCAGGATGAGCCAAGGGCCAAATACCAGGAGAAGAAGGGTCCGATTTAAAAATTTAAGTCAATATTATGGGAGGGTCTTTATCTGACACAAGCAATCAGTGTAACCTGGTTCTTTGTACCCTCAGTGAATCCCCAACAATAAATAAATAAATAAATAAATAAAATAAAATAGAAATCTAAGTCAAGACGAGAGAAACAGTATAATGGAGTGAAGTTGGGGTTAGACATAAAGCTAGGACAACAGGCACATGGGTCATTATGAAAGTCTGAGATCCACAAAAATTAGGAAACATAAACTCCTCATGGACAGGAGGATCCTGTCCTCAAAGCCTTCCCAACAATACCAATAAACTGAGCAAGTCGAAATCAGAAACAATGCTACTGAGTCTGTTTCTTGGAATTGAAATCATGGACCATTACAGTGTCTCAAAACTTCCATAGTGACCTATGTAGTGTTTTGGGGAGCAGCACAAATATTGTATTCCTTCTCCTTGAGGCCATTGGAGGTCAAAACTGGCTCCTAAGGAGGAAAGAGGTATTTCCAGATCCCTCAGGACTCTTGTTGTGCACAAAGCTTATCGTGAATTAGGCTTCTTTGGAAGATTCCTCTCACATCCTGGTGCCTGCCGTGGCCAGAAGCAGTGGCCAAAGGCAGCACTTCTGAGGCTGAAATGAAATCTACTGTTTTCCAACCCCTGCTCCCTCACCTGTCTCTGTTTTGTTTTTTTGTTACAAGTTCTCCACTCCCAGGAACAACACACAGACGTGAGCACATTTGTCACAGGGACGGTGCTGAATGATTCCCGCAGAGTTACATTCCCAGACTCTGCTCACTGCTGCTGTCCGGCTGTGCATCTTGCCCCACCCTCCCACCACCACCACCAACTCAATGGCAACCTCTCCGTGGCAGGAATCCAGCCTCATGCTTCATGTCATCCCCCATTGAGACAAGCACAGCGCTGAGTGTTATACTCAATCAAGAATTAAGGAATATTTGTTTATTTGCATTTATTTCACCTCTTCCTCTTTGGATTTGAAGCTTCTAGGAAGCAGATGATAAAAGAAATACTGATTATTTTTATTCTACGAGGTGCAGGACTTTAATTGAACAGAGCTGCTACCTGAAAAAGGTGCTTTCCCAGCCATGATAATTAATCGCTAATCTTCTTCTTGGACATATGTTATATACATCAGGCATTCTGTGAAGTACACCACTTACTGTTTTATTTTACTCTCACAACGATTGTGTGGGTGGATGATGCCTATTTCACGTATGAGGAAACAGAGACCCTAACTTATCTAAGGTCATACACCATTCATGATTGGTAGAACCAGGTCCAGCTGATTTCACAGTCTATGCTCCACTACAGAACCTAAAAATTCTTGAAATTTCACACAAAATTATATAACAAGTTTATATTTCCACTATCTCCAAAAAATCCCAAGTGCTGCTCCCAGAGTTGCCACTAGGGCCCAGCTTTCTATTGATCCCATAAAGCCTTGATTCTTACCAGGAATTTTTAGTTTCTACACAGCACCAGAAGGGCAACCTGAAACAGGAAAGAAAAAAAAAGGGATAGAAGAAGCAGAAAGACTCAGAAAATGAGGTCCATGGTGGCGGGGGGAGGTGGCACGCACGCCATTTCTGGTCATTGTCAAAGTGCCTTGTGCTGATTCTCACGGGCCCAGCCACTGGCCCCTGCTCTGCTCGGCATATTAAAATGGCTAATCAGGTGAATGGTGATGCAGTACAGTTAAAAGAAGAGGAAGAACCAATGGATACTTCCAGTGTAACTCACACAGAACACTACAAGACACTGATAGAGGCAGGCCTCCCACAGAAGGTGGCAGAAAGACTTGATAAAATATTTCAGACAGGATTGGTAGCTTATGTTGATCTTGATGAAAGAGCAATTGATGCTCCCAGGGAATTTAATGAAGAAGGAGCTCTGTCTGTACTACAACAGTTCAAAGAAAGTGACTTATCACATGTTCAGAACAAGAGTGCATTTTTATGTAGAGTTATGAAGACCTATAGACAAAGCGAGAAACAGGGGAGTAAGGTGCAGGAGTCCACAACAGGACCTGCTGAAGCAAAGATCAGGCCTTGCTTGAGAGGACTGGTTATACTCTGGACGTACCCACAGGACAGAGGCAGTATGGTGGTCCTCCACCAGACAGTGTATACTCTGGCGTACAACCTGGAATTGAAACAGAGGTCTTTATAGGTAAAATACCAAGAGATTTATGTGAGGAGGACTTGGTGACCCTTTTTGAGAAGGCTGGTCCCATTTGGGATCTTCGTCTTAAGATGGATCCACTGTCTGGTCAGAACAGAGGATAAGCCTTCATCACCTTCTGTGGAAAGGAAGCAGCACAGGAAGCTGTTGAACTGTGTGACAGCTATGAAATTCATCCTGGTAAACATCTTGGAGTATGCATTTCTATGGAAAACCATAGACTTTTCATTGGATCCATTCTGAAGAGTAAGACTAAAGAAAACATTCTGGGGCAGCGCCTGTGGCTCAAAGGAGTAGGGCGCTGGCCCCATATACCAGAGGTAGCGGGTTCAAACCCAGCCCCAGCCAAAAACTGCAAAAACAAAACAACAACAACAAAAATTCTGGAAAACTTCAGTAAAGTCACAAAGGGTTTGGTGGACATTATTCTCAATCATCAACCGATGGCAAAAAGAAGAATCAAGAGTTCTGCTTTCTTGCCTTAAAGAGAGATGGAGACTTTACCTCTTTTGTGTTTACGTGGATGGAACTGGAACATATTCTCAGCAAAGTATCTCAAGAATGGAAGAAAAAGTATCCAATGTACTTAGCCCTACTATGAAGCTAATCTATAGCTTTCATATGAAGGCTAAAACCCAGTTATAGCACAAGAAATGGGGAGAGGCCAAGGGAGGGGGGGGAGGATGGGTGGAGGGAGGGTGATTGGTGGGATCACACTTACAGTGCATCTTACAAGGGTACAGGTGAAAATTACTAAATGTAGAATATAAATGTCTTCATACAGTGATTAAAAGGCCATGAAGGCTATGTTAAATAGTTCAATGAAAATATTTCAGATTGTATATGAAGTCAGCACATTGTGCCTCATGATTGCACCAATGTACACAATTATGATTTAATAAAAATTAAAAAAAAAAAGAGTTCTGCTTTCTTGAATATGACGATCACAAGTCAGCAGCACAAGCCAGATGCCAGCTGATGAGTGGATAAGTAAAAGTATGGGGAAATGTAGTTATAGTTGAACGGGCTGACCCCGTGGAAGAACCAGATTCAGAAGTAATGGCTAAGGTGAAAGTTTGATTTGTGAGAAATCTGGCTACTACAGTGACAGAAGAAATACTGGAAAAGTCATTTTCTGAATTTGGAAAACTTGAAAGAGTAAAGAAGTTGAAAGATTACGTATTTGTTCATTTTGAAGACAGAGAAGCAGCTGTTAAGGCTATGTATGAAATGAATGGCAAAGAAATAGAAGGTTAAGAAACTGAAATAGTCTTAGCGAAGCCACCAGACAAGAAAAGGAAAGAACCCCAGGCTGCTAGACAGGCCTCCAGAAGCACTGCATATGAAGACTATTACTACCACCCTCCTCCTCGAATGCCACCTCCAATTAGACGTCAGGGTCATGGTGGGGGCAGAGGTGGATTATTACAGCTATGAAGTTTACTATGACAATTACTATGGTTATGATTATCACGACTATCGTGGAGGCTATGAAGATCCCTACTACAGCTATGATGATGGCTATGTGGTAAGAGGAAGAGGAGGAGGAAGGGGAGGGCGAGGTGCTCCAGCACCACCAAGGGAACAGGGAGCACCACCTCCAAGAGGTAGAGCTGGCTATTCACAGAGGGGGCACCTTTGGGACCACCAAGAGGCTCTAGGGGTGGTAGAGGGTGTCCTGCACAACAGCAGAGAGGCCATGGTTACCATGAATCTGGGGACAATTGTGGGGGCAATGTAGGAGGCAA